>JASDQU010735920.1:126979-157689 GCA_032191745.1 Picea mariana | reverse complement strand
TAGTTAACACATGTTTTTGTGATTTTACTCTAAGCAAGCATTGGTGCAATGATCACGACACGAGGTATACAATGCATTTTAATTTACTTTGTCACATTTGTCCTTCTTTCTGGATGTTGTGTTTTTCTTCGAACATCTCACAAGTTTCCAGGCAGGATTTGTAGTAAGTTTTTTTCAGGCGCGCGGTCGATCACATCTTGCCGCTAAAGTGATTTTCAAAGATCACATAACTTTTCCCACAAAAAAAAACATGTCTTCTTGACTTCTTGAAGGAGCTAATTCCCGACATTTGTAGTTACACATAAACCCATTCATAAAACCATTTGCGCCATGAATGTTTTCGTCCATTTCTCCTTGAAAGCAGACTGGTCATCCTTGTGTTGAAGCCCCTCTTCCATTTACTTATCCTTCATGACTGCGCACATGCCTATCTTTATGAGTCACATACATCTCTTTAGCTTTTCTAGTTCAATTTTCCTTGTTAATAAAAATATCCAACTCCCTTTCCCTGACTAAATTGCCTTGCCATAAGCATTGTTACTACTAAGATCTTTTCATTTATAGTCCTACCACTCTTTTTATCCGAACTCGTGTTGACTGATGTGGGATTCCTTAAGGCCCAACTTTCAACAAGTCTTGCCCCACCGAATTCAACACCTTATCTGAGATATAGACTAGAGTCTATTTTGAGTACCTAGAGACTTGCATGCCTTAATGGCAAGTTTTCTCACTGACAATCATGAGAATATATCAATGTCCCTTGATCGTCAGATCTTGCAAGTGGCTCAACATCAGCTTATTCATTCGCACTTCACCAGATGTACTCGGGTACCTTGGAAATCATTGCCATCAATGGTCATTTTCCTTGCATTGGTTAACGACACTCATCATTGGTCGGTAATCCAATGACTTCTCTTCATGCTCGACATCGACACATTCATTCACATTATTAGAATTGTACCATCAGGTTTAGCAGTAGGTGAATACTATACTCTTTTAATGAATCTATTAATAGTTACAATCGCACGACTTTAGCCATATGAGACTACCATAGTTCCAATTTCATAATTTCTCTTTTCCATGGTGCATTCAACAGTAGTGCAGCTTCCTCCACTTCACATTCTCTGATCCAACATACAACAATCGCAGCTACAATAGTAGTCACTTTCCATATGATCATGCAGCAGAGACATATTCCATGATCTAGCAGTCGCATCAACCATATTCCTATTGCATAGTTCATCAACATTTTGGGTAAGTGGAGGTATGTTATTTTATAAAATTTAATCATGTAATTCCTCAACTGCTAGCAATGAATAATTTGGAAAATTCCTTCACCAAGTTTTCTTTCCTTTTCACTTCTATCAATTATGCCACATTGCATGAGAACATGCAACTATTTCATTTGGGGGGTAGGGGACATTATTTACTATCATCACTCCACTTTTCCACCATCATTATTCCATTTTTTTCGTCTCATTTACTAGTTATGAACATTTCTTTTCCAACATTTCTTTTCCAACTATACTATGTTGCACTTTTCTTTATAAGCATTGATATACATATTGGCATGATTCACAAATATACCAAAAAAGGGCTTTCTTATACTCAATGATGTTTCCTTATGCACATTGATAGCAAACATTTTCCAGTCTAAATATGGGCAAATTATTATCATAACAACAAGAGAACAAGTAACAAAATGAATGTTGTTAACACAAGATCCAACATTCTTTATATTCATGGTTGTCACACAAGAACCAACCATACAAAAAATGTCAGTTTTTACTCCTGGAAATCCCATCCTGGAAAACATTCATTATCATCACTCAAAGCCAACATTTAGATGCCAAAATTTCTTAAGCAGATCCATGCATGGTTGCATGAGGACATGCAACAAGTTAAGTTGGGGGGTATGTTGGGGCTCAGAAATGTCCTATTCTCATCCACCTTTCCCTTCATAATTATTCACATTTCATCGCCCCATTAACCTTTCACGATATCATTTCCATAAATATACTTGGGTTTCACCTTATTGTTCTCCACTTTATTCATTTTAGTATTAAAAGGGAATTTGTGATTAAATGTTAGAAAATCAACATGTTTTCATAAATATCTCAAATATGTGTGAGATTTGTAATGTGTAGGAATATGAGAAGGGTTAATTCAAAGGACTTGTCGAATACTTCCTCCACCATTTCAATATTTGAGGAGATAATTCAAGGCCATTCTGAGGAGAAGATCATGCAGATTTGGTTGGAATATCTTATCTAAGATATATGAGAGATATGTGTGAGGATTTAAAGGGATTATATTTTGTAATAATGGGAAATAGATTGAGATAATAGTGGATCTGTAATAATGATATGGTTATCTTATCTTCAAGGCTCTCATGTATAAAAGAGAGTGTTGTCTCTTCATGATGATTCAATTAGATTATTCAAGTAGAAGAGGAATTAAATTATTCAATTAAGATGTAATTAGAATTAGAATAGTCATTAATGGTAGTCATTAGGATTCAAAAGAGAAGATGATTCTTAGCCTTGATTCATGGTTTTGGTTTTCATGCTTTCATTATTCTTTTATGAAGATTGATTTGATTATTGAATGTAAGATTGGTTCATTGGCGAGAGCTCTCATGTGTTTTTGTGCCATTTAACTCTTCACTTGTTGTATCTACTTTTCCTTCATGTAGTTATCCATTTGTAGATTAATTTCCTTTATGCAATTTCCCATTCTTAGAGTAATTTCATTTACGCAACTAGATTAATGATTCAATTCCAGTCATGTGTTAGATTAATGATTCTATTTCAGTCGTGTGTTAGATTAATGATTCAATTTCAATTGTAGATTAAACATTAGATTAGTCCTTCTTCAATATTTCACATACTTTGCGTGTGCTTCGTCAGTTTATGACCCCCAGGTTGACAAATTAGATAAGTTGGGTAAACAATACAATGCAATTAATTCAACATTAGTTTGGCCCAATGTAACGACTATTTCTCCTTTTGTTCTGATTGTTGTTCATTTGAATAGAACAACCGTTGTTCCCTTTACAATTGTTGTTCCTTTACAGGTGTTGCATCTCTGGAGGCTCGGTATTGAAAACGAAAGGTAAGAACCTACGTAGGTGACAAGTAAAATGCTTGTGCCAGCCACTACCTTTGGTTGATGCATAGAGGTTGTTTTTAGGACATATTTAGATCCCAACAATAATTTTATGTTAAACTTGACTTTTGCTAGGTGCCTTGACTTTTTCTCATGGATCACAAGGATTTTCTAGGCTCACAGAGATTGTATGCTACCCCTAACGTTTTCACTATTTTGTCTATGCTCACAGAGGTTGTACATTCCCCCTCATTTTTTCACTAGAATCTCTATGCTCACATAGGTTTTATGTTCCCCTTGAATTTTGCATTAGACTTACATATTGAATTTTATCTTTTCCTTATATAGACTCACAATATCATATAGCATCTCGTTCATCCTAACTTTTGGTTTGACTTATAGAGGTTCTGTGTTCCCCCTGGATTTTTTCAATACCTAACAAGACTGCTTGATTCTCCAAATTTTCTTGGTTAGAAAAAATTATTTATTTTTTAAAAACCTACAGTCCTCATGTATATAGCGACAAATCATCATGGAAAATATATCATTCTCGTGGAAAAAAAATATTTTTATTTGTATTTTTCCATGAACATGCTTCTATATAAAGATGAATCATCATGGAAAATATAGCATTTGCGTGGCGACAAAAAGATTTTTGCTTGTGTTTTTCCACAATTTTTTGTCTATATAGCGATGAAAAATTGTTTCAAATATAAAATTCTCGTGGAAAAAAAATATCATCGATTTTCCACCTATATAGAGACAAAAAATCATGGCAAACATAACATTCTCGTGGCAACAAAAACTTTTCATTTGTATTTTTCCATAATTGTTTGTCTATATAGGGATGAACAATCGTGGAAAATGTAGGATTCTCATGGAAACACAAGATTTTCATTTATTTTTTCCACGATGTTTCGTCTATAGGGACGAAAAATCATGGAAAATATAGAAAACTTTGTGGCAACAAAAACTTTTCATTCATGTTTTTTCACAATTTTTCGTCTATATAGAGACGAAACATCATGGAAAATATATCATTCTCGTGGAGAATAAAACTTTTTATTTGTGTTTTTCCATGATATTTTATCTATATAGGGATGAAAAATCATGGAGGCAAAAAAACATTTTCATTTGTGTTTTTCCAGTATTTTTCATCTATATAGTTATGAAAAATCCTAGAAAATATACCATATTTGTGAAAACAAATGCAAATGTTTGTCACTATATAGACATATGTTTTTTTCTATATAGGCGAATGTTTTTCAAAGAAAAAAAGTTGGAAGAAATTCTTATGAAATGAATGACACGTGGCCGCCATATTTCATGGATATTTCCATGATGACTTTTCGGTCATCGATAGTGTGACAAATAATATCCATGGAAAATAATACCCTCTTTCGTGGAAAGTTCAATGAAAAAGTGTCGTAATAGACATGAAAAAGAATGGAAAATTTGATCATATTTAGCACTGACACCACTTCTTGGTGTGGTATTCTTCTTCATCTTGGGCCTGACACCTCAATGTGCACCCTTGGATAACTCTTCTCCACTCCTTTTATTAGCTCTCAGTCGATTCTAGACCTCACCTTATCTCTTGACTCTTTTTCTCCTTTGATCCTCTAGGTCCATTCAAGTTCTCACCTCATCTCAACAACTTCTTGGATCCTCCTTAATGGATGCATCTTCTAGCTCTTTTTCCCCACCTTTAAAAAATACCCCCCCCAAGTGATAAGGGGTTTACCCATCCATTATATCATGCTCCATGTGCATCATTATTCTTTCTACAAAGAACATTCTTGATACAAAGTTGAATTTCTTCTAGCATTCACTTCCTTGGAACTTCTTCAAACTTTCTTTCGCCTCACTGAAAGAATCACTATATTCTATAGAGAACTCAATAATGTAGTCTTATTTTTCTCGAGCAAACCAAAACTAAATATCCCGAGGCCACTTTTTATCTAGCACAATCAAGGTTACTATCAATATTGGCTTCATCTTGAACTATTCAATCCACTAGCAATGTTGTCAAACTCACTTCTCTTTTCACTTTAGCCATTATTGTTGCAGACATGGAAATTAAGTGAAGAAGAGCTCATGTATGTTCGAGTAAACATATATCCCTTTCCATTCCTTCATATTGACTTTCAATCCTTGTCTCTCATGGGTAGAACTAATCTTCTTTCACTTTTATCTAGTCTTGAATCTCCTCGTTAGAAGGATTCCAACGCATTTTTTTTTTCTCTATCGATCTCAACAAGAATTAAGGTCTTGGAAATGGAACACTTTTTTGGGTTTTCCTTTGGTCCATGCTTCCACTTGTACCATCATTCTTAATGCTAGGGAGTTTTAGACCCAAGTTTCATTCGTAGTTGTCCAACAAAACCCCAAATCAATGTCATATTAATCCTCAACCAAGGCGAAGAAAGGTCTCACCCGATATGCAAAGAGAATCATAAATACCATAAGGTCCTATGATAGGGATGAAGGATTAAACATATGAAACATTATTGCAATTGGAATTCATGTAAACTAGGTATGATAACATATTTAGGAATAATAATTAAAATTACACACATATTCAACTCATTAATAAGAGACACATATTAGATAATAATTGTCATATATTTATTAGTCGAAGTATTCCATCACATCAAACATGTATAGTGTGTTGAACAACTTCCTATGAAAGAAACATACCTTCATTTCACTACTATATAAAACAATGGAAATACAACATAATGTGCCATGTTCCTTGCATTAGGACTAAAAAATGTAGATAACTCATGAATATATTTAAAACATCATAGAATTAAAACATGCTCAAAGTGAGATAAGTAGTAGTAGGTAAACTAACTCAAAACTCTTAGGTTATCTTGATAGCCAACCAAGCGACAAACTAACTAAATCTCGTTCTAATATTACCGATCATTTTTATATATTCCACTGTAGCATTGTCCCTTTCTACTCTTCTCCACTCACATGTTTGATTCAACTACCTCGCATGCTTTTGGTTCCTTCCAACACTTCACATAGACTCTTGGTATAAGGGGAAATCTTGAGTTTTGGGCTAGCTCATTTTTCTTCCATCCCACGACACTGCTAAAAATAATCATTCAGGTAGATTTCCCAACTATTCCTTTAGTGATTGAGGTGGGCATATTCTCTATTTCAAGTGCACTTATCAAAAGTTGTACCAACGCACACTTGGTAGTGTTTACACTTGGAACGCTACTGAAAAAATCAAATCCAATGCATTCTTTATGGAATTCTTCATGCATTTCCTTAGGCATGTGAAAAACTATGGAATGAGCATGCACAACTTCATTTGTGCATGCATGAAAAATTAAACCCAAAAAATTTGGGGGCCAACAATCCACATGAGTAAGTACAAGTTCCCAAATTTTTTGTAGAACTTAAGAGAAATCCTTTCTATTGATATCTATTTTGTATCTCCATACTACTTACAAGAAAGGAGAGGGGATAAACATATACATGGGATGAAAAGGACCCTCAGTAAGGAGGAGATGTTGGAAACATCATTTTAAAGAGTTTCTTCCATAGGTGAAATGTATATTGTTTTCCATTAGCTATAGACTAAAATTCACATTCTTTAAACTTGTTTATTTGTAGTTTATTTGTTATTGTTTCTTTCATATGGTAGATTATGATTTAATGTTATGTAAATTCAATTTTCAAAATATGGTTTTCATGATTTAGATCTGTATATTTCTATATCTTTGCCACAACCATTAGATCTACAAATTTGCACAACTTTTCTATAGATTTCCAACAACAGAGGAAATCCTTCTTCTTTCCCTCTAATGATCCCAAATATTCCTTTATCCATTAATGTTTCTCCCAGTTATGCTAAATAATGGTGGATTATTATATATATATATTTTTCAGGATACTTATGTCACGGTAGTTATGATATGCTATTCTCTTCATGAATCATGGTGAAAAGAAAAAGACTACATCATTACTTAAAAACTATTTATATTTATAAAAATTAAGTCTCACCCAAATTGTAATGACAACTAATCAATAACAATTTATATCCCTCCATAAGCTTTCATACCATCCTCTGATCCATTAACTACAACCAATCTAGATTATGCTCTACAATATTAAATTACAATTGAACTAGATTGTGAGGCCTTTTATGTCAAAGCTACTTGGAAAATATAACTTGGCGTCTAGTTTCAGTCCCATCTTCATAATCCCCTAATATTTCCTTGGGAGATAACGTGATCCTTGAAAGAAAGAGGCATGGATTTTGATAATACTTTATATATAGTTCTGCGTTGAGCTTCCACAAAGAGAAAAATCTTCAAATTAAAAAACTATCCATTTAAGGAATGCAAAGTTTGGTATCAATCAATATTCCATTGTGACAACATGTCGTTGGAACAACATAAATGACGCTTCTCACATAGTAGTAGATGTCGTTTGAACAACATAAATGACGCTTCTCACATAGTAGTAATAGAACAAAGCTAAAACGTAGTAGTACAAAGCTAAAATGGGATACCATCAATCATGTTTTGATTGACCCTTCAATCAATCCACTGATCAACCAAGGAATTGCGCAAGAGAATGAATTTGAATTTGAGAATACTCACATTCAACCAGCACCAGAGCAAAGGTGGTACTGAAATGGTAGGAGCTCATGGAGGACCATCATCAGAAGAGCAAGGTAAACAATATGACTGATCCAGGCTTTCATGAAAATAAATTTCAAGTTCATGTAACTTTTTCTTATTTTATTTTATTATTATTATTGTTACTTTAATTGTTAATGTTTATGAATTATATTTATTTTATATATTATCAAAAATTTTCGATTATAAATTTTACCATATTGTCAATTCTTTGTATTATAATTTTTCTCATATTATTTAATTTTTCAGATTTTGCAGGTCCTAAAATGTATGCAATTTGGAGATAATTGAAATAGCTTATAATGTAGGAGGTCATCTTAATGGGCAGAGAATTTTAAAAGGCACGTTCACTAGCATTATAATATATGTAGGCTTGATTACATTTTAAAGCTTCTACCTATTTGATATGTAAAAACTGCGCTGTGTGGTATTTGGTAAGTCCAACAATTTTTGCAATGATTTGAAACTTTACCATTATTTGTTAGTAGTATTATTATTTGTTTGTTTTTTAATGCATATTTTGTATTTATTGTTTATTTATTTATTTATTGAAATTTATGTATTACCATTATTTATTAGCAATATCATTATTCGTTTGTTTCTTTGTATTTGTTAGTAATATTATTATTGGTTTGTTTTTTTTCATTGCATATTTTAATTTATTGGTTATTTTGTTTACATTGAAACTAATGTATTAGTAATTTATCACTACTATTTATTTGTTGCTTTGTAGTGAAATGCATATTTTATATTTATTGGTTATTTTTTAGAATTTAAATATTGTATTACATTATCATTATTTAATTACATTATGGGCTTTAAAGTTATCTTCAATATTATATATAAAAAAAATTATTATATAAAAAAAAAAGATTTTGTAGAATTTAAAGAATTTTAAATTTCAAAAATTTATGTTTATTGTTTTAATGTTCTTTGTTTGAAAGATACTCAAATTGCAATATACTTAATTTTTTGTGGTGTTTTAAAACATTCTTAATATATCTAGATAGGTTATTTGTCAACTAGTTCTTTATGACACTCAAATATGCATGGTGAATTGAGTTCTTGTATGCTAGTTCTCCATACAGTGCACAATGTGTCTTTATCTCTTAATTCTCCCCAATTTCTCCTTGTTTGAAAAGTAATTTTAGAGTTTCTTCCTTATTTATATGTTTTCATCTCTTTGTTTTAACTACTAGAATGAGAAGTGAGTTCGAAATGAAAAATAAATGTTATTTTATGTATAAAGATTTCCTTTTGGGGTATTGTATCTTTCTATAAATAACCATCTGATGATATCAATTTTATCATAACTTGATTTTCGTTATTGGCACAACATGTTTAATATTCTTTTTTTGTTGAATAACCAACGATGCATTTAACATATTTTGTTCAATTATGTGTTTTTTTTTTATGTACACGTTTGTTTAAATCTTCAAAATCTTTAGATGCAATGTTTTCTTACAATGTACCTATATACATTATTTTGATAATATATGTAATAAATTTGCATAATTTTGATGTTGTTAAATATAATATACTATTTTTTTCTAGTATCATAGAATAAGGGATATGTATTTGAACTCCACCTCTACTAAGAACATGTTTTCAACTCTTTCAACTTTATTTCAATAATTCTTGAAGAGTAGCTTCCTCAATTTCAAACTTTGTAATTGAATATTTTTTCATTTATTTTTAATGAAATAGAAGGTATTCCTATCCCATATAACCTATTCCTCTACACAAAAGTTCAATTATAACTACAATCCAATTTAAGACCAAGGAACTTGTAAGAAGGAACTATCTCCAATTTGTCACCATTAAATATTATATATGACTTGATAATAAAATAGTGAAGAGTATTTTAATATATTTATGAAGAAAAGTATTGTGTTATGTATCTTAGTTTAACTATGGAAATATATATATTGAATTGAGGCATAGCTAAACAAGAACAGTAGAAGTGGGAAATGTCGAAAAATTTAGTTTTGTTTTGAGAGATCTTGAGAATAACTATAAACATGGAAAATATTTTGTTTTTAGGTTGATAAAGTTAGTGTTATTTCATATGCAACCAATTAGTATTAGTTTGTTTTGAGAGGTCTTAAGAATAACTATTAAAATGGAAAATAATTTGTTGTTAGGTTGATAAATTTAGTGTTATTTCATATTCAATCAACTAGTATTAGTTTAAGCTTAGGCGTGTATTTTTATCTGACCAATTGTGACAATTATGTTTTCTTAAACATTAAGTCTCTTCCATTGTTATATGTAAGAGACATTATCTCATATTTTATACACATAGGATCCAATAGTTTCCTTTGCATGTATAAGTTTAGGGTTGTAGATTTATCTTTTTCTTTATTATGGATGAATTCCATGGCATTTGAAAGCTCTCTATATATGTTGGAATATATAATTCATACTTATCTAATATGTGTGTTAATGTATTGAGAAGTAGAGTCAATCTCTAGTCAGTTGTGTGATCATATTCTTAGGAGATTGTTTGAGAGTTGGATTTGTGAGATCAAAGTTTCGTGTCTTGTTGAGATATTCTCTCAACCTCTCCATTTATCTTTGGAATAAGTTAGATCTCCTAACAATCTATATAATCTATATAATAGAATCCAAATATATTGATTTATTCAATAATTGATTTATGTGTTTTAATTTACTCTCCCATTTTATTATGGCATCATAGAGGAACTTGGCAGAAATCCCTCACAGGAGTACCCAGAATTGTGTAGGAGAGTGGAGTAGTTTTTTTTTTTTAATATTGGTTGTCTATTATCTAATCAGTACACAAAGAGTTTCTTGGGTACTGAGTTTGGAGGAAACTTGCAGCTGTAGAAAGGAACTGTTGTCAGAGTCCGTCTTGTGATGGAACTATTTTCTTTGTAAGAGGCACGAGTAATTGCAAGTATATGCAGTCCAAACGACGCAGAAATCAGGTGGCTTGTTCCACATGCTCATGGAAGACGGAAATGTCAGCGTAGTTTTAAGGCGTTGCACATACACAATGCCAGCAAAGAAGAGGCTCGTAACATCTCACAAAGACTCTTATGTGGCATACTTTCCTTATGTCGTTTAAATACGTTTTTTGCTGTTTGAATAATGTTATCGTGTGAATTCTGTCCATATTTAACGATGGTAGTAATATTTTCCATTTTAAATGATTGATGGGAAATTTAGAAGCTCTTAATTCTATCAAATGGGGGCATGTAGCACTTAATTGTACGATTGGAGTGCCTCAAGCATCCATTTTTAATTGATGGAGTAGCCACATGTGTTGTGTTCGTTGTTCATGTAAGATTGTTAAGATAGTCGAACCAAGCATTGAGTCTGATTGTGAATAATCCGATGTTTTGTTACCGTTGAGAGTTGACTGTCTAGATAAGAAGAGATCCTTGCAATGTGGTTTTTGTGTTAACAAGTCGCTGCTGACAAAGTGAAATCCACTTGGCAGGAAGAAAACCCGAGTTTGAAGAGCGACTCCCAGTTTGAAGAGCGAGCACTCGGCTAATCAAAGGTCGAGACACGTGTATCGTTGAGTCTTTCCATCAGTGAAAGGAGACCGCCATTTTTTCCTTTGCTATTGTTTACATAGTTTAATTGGTTTTTGTAAGTCCTTGCCATTACTGTGAGAGAAGAAAATCGTGAAAGTGAAAAAGGTGATACCCATAAGAACAATTGAGCCACAACCAACATAGTCAGGAGGATTTTTTATTCATTGTTGTGTGAAGTGGAGGAGATCACTATCGGGTGTTATATGATTTTGTTTAAAGGTGTGCATATTTAAGTCATTCACTTTGTTTGAAGCTTCCCTTAAATGGTATAAGTAGTTATGTGTATCATGGTCGACAATTAAACGATGTAAATGGGATTTGGAGTTATGATAAATTGTGTGTTATTTTTTCTACCTCATTAAATTTTTGTAGGGGGTGCATGATTGGTTGTATCCGACACCCAAAATAATTTTCTGTATTATAAAAATAAATATAATCGATTGTATCTCGATATTCAATTCTCGGTTAAGACTTATATAGTCAATTGGTTGTTGATGACCACTGCCAAGGATCAGTCTACTCAGAGTGAATCTTCAATCTTGTAGGTTTCTTCACTGTTGAACATTTGTCTAAAGAATGGTTATGCTTGCCACAATGACAGGAAGGATAGAGATCAAAACACTCATTCTCCATGTGACCAACTCGATTACAATGTTGGCATGTTGCATTATGATGATGAACTTGAATAGGTGAAAGTGAATCTTCGCACTTTAGAACTTGATTGGTCTAGAATAATCGGGAATACGAAAGCTAACTTCCTTGTCATATCCAAGTTGTTTTCTATTCTTGTTGTAAATGATTTGTTCCTCAGTTATGATGAAGGGCTTGGAAAGAGTATTATGAACCTGTTGCTTTGAAATGTGTGGAAGTGTATTTATTGCATGTTCTTGCAGCATTGAAAGGTTTTCTTCACTAAACTCAAAAGAAAACTATTGAAAAGTGGGTTCAAGAATAGCTTCGTCTTTGTCTGCATCTGGATTTGTGTTACTCAGTTTCTCCTTCGCTGACTATTGATAAAAAACATCATCATCATTACCATCATAGAGAGGGTTTTGCTGAACAAAAACTAGTTTAGAACATTTCATTGGTTGTTAATTTTTGAGATCTAATAACTCATCATTCAATAGTTGGGAGAGATTGAAGAAGTCTAACTTTAGCTTGCGTCACATGCAAACAAGTTAGCACTGATTGAAGAGTTTCTTTGTTCAATGTGTTTATTAGAGTGTTCAGTAACTCTAATAATTCTAGATTTTGATCCATTTAAAAACCACTAAATGAGGTCTCCTTGTGAAGGTAGATCCACAATTTGAATTGACAGAAGAATTCTTCTCTGCAACTCGCTCACTTGAATTGCTCACTTGAAATTTATTGTCTCTTGATTTTGTTTCATGCTTACTTGCTTGAAATTTTGTTGCTTTCTTCCAAGAAGTTGAGGGTGTCTAATACTACTGAAAATGCACCCAAAACTTTGATGTTTACAATGATTTGAGTTTCAACACTCAACCCTATCAAATTTCAACTCAAAATGACAATAGACTCTTGGGTCTGAGACTCAGCCAAGAATGCACCTGAAAATTACAATTCAACTTGATTTGATTGGACACTTACAAAAAAAACTGTACTTGAGATTGATTACTTACAAAAAAATAATATTTGAAAGTTACAATGAATCTTGATTCTGAAGTTGAATTACTCTTCAACTTTGAATGTGTTGTGGATTCTTTTGAGTCTAATTCTCCTTTGATTGTGATCTTGAATTGTTCATTTCTTTAGTATTCTTGTCAATGATTGATTTGCATTACTTTTTCTTGAATGAATATGCATGAGTAACATTGTGATTGAGCTTGTGTGTGTTGCGTTAAATGCTAAAATTGTAAGTTTGTTTATGTCAAAACTATACTGTAACAATATAAGCCTCCATGAAAATTTCACCACAACATGCTACACAAGGTGTACCTAAGATCTCCTTACTCAATTTCTGGTAGATCTAGGATACGGAACAAAAGACTTAAATTTTATTATAAGTATCTCTCTTATGAGACCACATACAATGGGAAAGATACAATGTACTTTCTCCTTCACCATGATTTAATGAGTGTTTATATTCATAATATTAATCTTCTTCTCTCAAAGACTTAAGAAAAAAATAAATGTCTTCTAAAAAAAATGAGTTTCTTACAGCCTCAGTTCGTCACTTACTTAAATAAATTTCTAAGTCAGAAAGAAATAATGAACATCTCTTACACATGCTCAATCTCATTTACTAATGAGAAAAAAATCTTACCTTTACGCACCTCCATATCTTTATGTTAAAACAACTTATGGTCTTTCATTCGGTCCTCAATTTGGTTCTTCATTCAGTCCTCAATCTTTTCTTTCATCCGGTCCTCAATCCGGTCCTCAATACAGACCTCCACCAAAATCGTGCATAAGGGACTTCAAAAACAAGGACATGCAACAATATTTGACAAGCAAAAGATATCTAAGTGGGTGAAATCACATGAGTCTGCGTGGAGATCCAAATATCTTGTTGAGATGATTATTTGCTTCATATTTGTGTTGGCCTTAGATCTTCTTAGTGTTGATATTGTCGTAGCTACGAGAGGTATTTGTATAAAACTAATGAGAATAGAATATTCTGGGAAGTAAGAAGAAACCCTAATTAGTTGGCTAATAACCCTAGAAGACAAGTCGGTTCAAGAGGATAACTTGTATTAGTTTATTAGCCTCCAAGAGAAGAAGTCAGATAAAGGAAATATTATATGCTAAGTAAATAGGCATCGAGAATGAGAACTTGGCCCAGGCAGTTTGCGAGATTTAGTATAAATATAGGAGGCCAATCTTCATTCTGGAAGGCTTTCTGAGAACTGCAGAAGCACCACTTGTGCGCACTGCAGTTGGCCACATTGTGCACAAGTTTGGAGGATAGATGTCATTGCAACTACTATAGCTAGCATATTTTGATTTTGTCTTGGACTATCTCTTGGTTATGGTTTGAAATCTCTAATCAGCTCTTTCTTGGTGCGCTATCCTTGGAGAAAGACACATCACCCTTTGTTTGGCTATCTAGCCTAGGGTTTTCTTCCGGAATGATTATGTGTCAAGTTTAAAGTGCTGGAGGGTGGCTTCGGTATATGGTTGTGTGACAATAGTGATATTGTCTATGGTTAAACGAGCAAATCCATTAGACTCTAATAGGTTATGGGCCCACACCTCCTTTATTCAGTCTAACCACTCAAAGGGAGCATATCCATAAGGATACTAAGATCATTGAAGAATTGTCGCTAAGGTTTCTAGCATGAGAAGTACCAAATCATTGCTACTAGAGTTACTAGCAGGTCTGTTGCAAAAACTCTAACCCTCCTATTGAGGCACCTTAAGTGAAGGGATTGACCTGATTTTCGTATATACTAGTGCACCCTTTCCTAGCACATCTCGAAGAAAAAACTTCAAGTTTGAGTTTTTGGTCAAATCTAGGGTTGACCTATTCAAGGAAACCATGACTTACTCGATGAAGACAAAAAACAAGTTAGATGGGGCTTCTAACATCTGAGCGTGGAAGACAAGGATTGATCTCATCCTTTCCAAGAATAAAGTGTTGGATATCGTGAAAGGAGAGATAGTGGAACCAAATTTTGAAGAAGGAAAAGAGAAGGAACCACATGACATCGCAGTTATGGAGAAGTTCAAAGAGAGTGAGATCAATGTCATGAGTATAATAGTGGACTCTATAAAATACCACTTGATACCCTACATTTTCCATATTGACTCATCTATGAAGATGTATGATGCCCTAACAAGCCTCTTCTTAGTCAAAAATATTGGACAAGTAATGAGTCTAAAGAATGAGCTTTGTGACATGAAGATGAATTATAATGAAAAAATAACATCATAATTTGTGAGGATATCTTAGTTAATATATCAACTACAAGCTATTGAAGAGATCATCTCAGAGAAGGAACTGGTAAATATAGTACTCAACGGTCTTCCCAAGACATGGGATGCATTTGCCGCAAATATGAACACAAGGAAGGAGTATCCTACATTCGAAGAAATTTGGACTTGTTGTGCACAAGAAGAATCAAGGATTAGTGCAAAAGAGAAACCTCAAAATAAATATGATGACCAAGCCTTCACAGCAAGATTCAAGAATTTCAGGAAAAAATGGAAGTTTGGTTCAAGGAAGAAGCCAAATCAAGAGAAAGATATGTCAGAAATACAATGCTTCAACTGTCGAAAGTATGGTCACTACAAGAAGCATTGTCCCAAGCTGAAGAAAAGGAAGGAAACACACGAAGCATCAGTTGTCGAATAAAAAGGAACCTTCAATGAAGACTAAGCAGGATGCAACATACTTCTTATTCTAAGACAAGGTAAACAACACTCTTCATAGTTCTTGTAGATACCATGTTTTATGTACATATATTGCATATCTATTTCTTAGAGATAATATGTTCAAAGAGAAACTATACTTATGGAAGAAAAACAAGATAAGGATTGCTACAATTCAGACAATACACAGGAAAGGATGAAGTACATCAACAACCCCTGGTAACAATTCATGTGGAAGTTATTATCAAAATCAATCTTGAAGAAACGTAGAAGAAGTAAAGAAAGAAAGAAGTCAACAATCAAGAGGAAATTGGAAAAATATTTGTGACACTTTGCAGACAGAAGCGTGGACTCTCCTAGATGGAGGGAGTCGATTATATTATCAAAAGAATAACATGCATTCATGCATGAAGCAAGGATTATGAGGGAGATAATACAAAAATATATGATCCATTGAAGATGATGAAGTATCTATCCATGGTAGAAACCATGAAAAGAAGCATGTGTTCAGTGTGACTTCAGAAGAAGTCTTATTCAAAAAAAATCTTTAAAGTAATATTGGGTTGTCCATCCACATCCATAATCCTATGATGAAAGAAATAAGTTGTAATCTTCAGAGCATGGAATCTATAGAAAACTCCATGAACTCAAGAGATAAAGACAGACATGAGGAAGAACATCAAGATTCCAAGAGAGAAAGAAAAGACAAAACAACCAGTCATTGTATCGAGAATCACAAGACTACTAGCTTGATATAAAATCACTAAAAGAAATCAAGAAGAGGAACTGAAAGTTGTGATGAAGAACAATGTATGGAAGACTTATGAATGAAATCATTGCAAGATCCAAAACTAGAGGTTCTCCCATATGGAGGGAGAAGACTATGATGATTTCTTGTAAACCAGACATACATCTACATGAGCCATTATATCATCTCCAATATCCATAGGTTGGAGTTTACATGTAGAGAAACCTCAAAGGCTTTGAGGTATACCAGAAAGAGATCCTTGTATGCATATGGAAGAAGATATTGTATGGATTCAAACAACTTGGTGCAGAGCCTTCAATACACATCAGAAGCATGGTTAAAATATTTCTATAATAGAGATATTGTATCTGAATGGTTACTCAAAAATCCAGGATGATGAATTGCTAATCCATGACAAACTCTCATAGATATATTCCAGTTTGAGCCCTGCCACGATGTTATGAGATAGCAGGAAACAAAAGATGAATCCAACAATGATATACTACATTGATCAGAGTTATATGAATCCTTCAGAGAAAACTAGTGTCTGGAAAGACCGAAGTACATTGAGATCAAGCATTACACTCTTTGTGATGAAGTCTAGAAAAGAGAAAGTGGTTCTCCAATATATATCTCCACAGATGAGCAGATAAGGAAAGATTTTGGTGAAGCCTCTGTCCAAGATGAAAAATTTTATTTACTCAAGATCGAGCTTGCGGAGATGACTTCCTTATTGAAAAAAGAAGAGATGACTCTGAGGTTAGGAGGGAGCACTAATGTGTTATTGATTTATGGACAATAATTTTTCAAGTTCAAAAAAAGGTCTTGGATGAGGAGTTCCTTTCTAGTTCGGAAAGTGGTTGGAGATTTTTTACGGACAGGCATTTTCTAGTTTGGAAAATGGTGCAGATCAAATGGTCATTTTTGTAATGAAAATGGTTCGATGGATTGTTCATGTACCATAAACAATGATTCCCCTTGTGGTTAACATAGGGAATGGTTTGGGACAGTCTCTCTTCTTGACGCTCACTCTTAGTAGTGGTCAAGAAGACTGGCTTGGCTCGTCAGACAATCATTCTTTCGAAGCTCATAGTTGTGAGAAGTTTCAAAGAATGGTCTATTTTGGAGGTTGGTGTGGGATAGTTGTAAGGTCTCTGTTCCCATAGAGCCTTATAAAACAAAGGTTAAAAGAAGAGAGAGTAGATAAACTTTTTTCTGTACAATTTAATCTTCAACATTTAACCATAACTTATTCAACATAAATTAAATTTATCCACAGCATAAAAGTAAATCACATAACCATCACATAACACAACATAATCACTAAAATACATACCTCTTTCTGATGCTAATTCCCCAATCTCTGGTTGCCCTCTCTGCTACTCTGCCCAAAAATCTACCCAAAACTGAATCTTTTCTTCCTACCAGCTAGGAACAGAGCCTGTCCGGCTCCCTAGCTCCAGGATTCTATGAGGATTCTTGACCCCCAAGCCCAAAACTCCCAGCAACCTGGTGCACCCCTGTAACAGTCCACCCAAACTCCAAACCAGAAAATATCAAACCAACAAACACATACAGTCCCTAATCTCCAAATGTTGCTTTCTTTCCCCAAATTTCAAAATGTCCCTTTTCCAAATGCCTCTCCCTCTCATATCCCCTTCCATTCACCGCCTCCTACCCTCCTTTAATGCCACCCACCTTATCCCTCCATTCAATGCTCCATCCCCTGCATACGTAAAGTTTTATAATAATGAATTAAAAGTTATTAAGTATTTAATTCTTTACTCTAAACATTAAATGTGTTAATCAATCAATTAATTAGTTAATCAACATATATTAAAAAATAAGTAATTAATTAATATTATCAATAAATAATCATTATATAACTAATACACATCAAGACAGTTAATTTATTTAACTAATTATACTTGGTAAATATTAATCAATCATTTAGCTAGGGTTGTTACATATAAGCAAATTTTAATATGGTTCACACATTCCTAACAAATAACCGACATTTATTAGTAAGCCAAGAAACTCATACATACTAGTGTACATGTGCAAGAAATTCTTGTGTAGCTAGTACATACAAGATTTGTTCATGTGCTAATATCAATAACTATCATCTCTATAGTAATTTCCATATGCATCCAATCCATTCAACAAGACTATTCATTTTATAAAAGAATAAACCAATCAAATGTTTGTGAAATCCTTTAATTACAATTATCTATCTCAACAATGGTATTTATACAATTGCAATTTAGTTACATAATTATGAATATTCATGTATATATACATTTTCTTTTCAGAAGGGAAAACAATAAGTTCCAACATAAGACAAATCTCCATACACTCTCAACTATTTCTACTCATCCTTCCTCCCTAACTTACTTCCATATTCCATTCCTATCCTTCCTTTGTTGGACTATCTTGGAGCATCAACTATATTGACCTAACTCCAAATAGAACCCATAAGCAGAAGTGTCACTACCTTGATCAAGCTTCCCTAGAAGGCAACTGGCAGTCATCATCACACGTCTAGGGGAGTGTGAGCTAACATTGTCCTCCCATGACTTTGGGTTTCAGAGGATACAAGGTGGAAAATGCCTCCACCCCTCCTAACAGAACTAGGGTCCACACCCTACAATGGAATATACAGTGGCACCTTGTTACTGGGAGTTTTGTTATCGTCTATTTAGTTTTGGGTAGTCTCACCACCTGAAATCCTTCACTGGTCCACATATCATAGCAATGCATCCAAACCAATATAATTTCACATACAAAGATTCATACCATATTGTTTCTTGGCCAGTGGTCATGACATCCACTTTCATCATCATTTTCCCTCGACTATTTCATAACCCATAACCTGCAGATTAGTATGCAACACAAACTCATACATTTCTATGCATTGTCATCATATAATTGCATACAACCATAATTTCAATTCGGTATCCGTGTACCAACAACTTTAACATCAAATTTTTCAAGTTATAAATAGATCTTATAATATCCCATAATTCAATTAACGTTACCCCTTCATAGAATTATCGTTTACATAAAAGATTGCATCATATCCAACATCATTCAAATAGCATTTAAACCTTCATAGGATTCTCATTCACACAATATATCGCATCATATCATCATCAATAAAGATTAAACATTCATAGAATTTACATTCACATAATAGATCACATCATATCTATCATCATCAATAACATTTAAACATTCATAAAATTTACATTCTCACAATATATCACATCATATCCATCATTATTCAAATACATTTAAACATTCATAAAGGTTCATATGTCTTAAAAGTTCAAGTGTATCATTTAATAGTTTCAATGTGAATAGAAAATAAAAGTGTGTAGGCCTCAGGTAATCCTGGTTGTAGAAGTCAAAAGATGGTGTTACATACACCCAACCTTCGAGAAACATATTCTCGAGGTGGTCAAAAAAGTGAGGGATAATCTCATCATAGTGTCTCGGTGTCCTCCCAAGTAGTAGATTCTGGACTATACTTATCTCACTAGACCTTAACTTGGTCTACCAGATGGTTCTTGAGCTATCGAACTCTATGATCCAATATGCGTAATGGTTCTACCATGAGATTTCCTACGTCCGATACCTACAAATCCCTCCAATTTAGCTTATGTGACTCATCAACAACATAATGATGTAGAACAGATACATGAAAAACATTATGAGTTTTATGCAAGTGGGGTGGAAGTACGAGATGATAGGCAACGAGTCCAATTTTCTCTTAGATTCTGAATGGTCCTATAAATAAAGGTGACAAATTTGTCCCCTCCCCAAACCATATGGTACTCTTGTTAGGCCTAATATGAATGAAAACCTAGTCTCCCACTTCATAACTTCGGTCGGTTCTTTGTGCATCCACATAACTTTTCTTCCTATCCTGGGCTTCCTTTAGTCTTTGCCTAATCTGAATCACCTATTCATCCATCTCTTGAATCAATTCTGGCCCAACTGTTACTCGGTCTTCTAATCTATCCCAACTTAATGGCGTTTTGCATGGCCTTCCATACAGATCTTTGTAGGGTGGCATTTTGATGGAGCTATGAAATTTTTTATTGTAGGCGAACACTACCAAAGGTAGGTACTTCTCCCAATGAGTTTGATTATCCATGACATACATCCTAAGCATGTCTTCCATGACTTGATTTACTCTCTCAATGTTCCCATCTGTTTCAGGATGATAAGTTGTGCTTAAGTTCAACTGAGTCCCCAACACTGACTGCAAACTTGTCCAAAACCTAGAAGTGAATCTGTAGTCCCTATCTGAAATGATCTTCTTAGGTATCTCATGCAAATGGATGAACTCACTTACAAACACACGTACAACATTGGTGACATCGTAAGTGTCTCTAACCTGAATTAAATGAGAAATCTTGGTTAACTTATCAATTATCACAAGAATGGAATTATGTCTATGAGATGTGGGAGGAAACCCTACAACAAAATCCATAGAGATGACTTCCCACATGGACATAGGAACATCATGTGGCTGTGGGAGGCCTGTCGGGTGATGGTGGTCAGCTTTCACTTGTTTACACTCTAGGCATTTGGCAACGAAATGGACTACATCGCACTTCATGCCTACCTAGAATAAAAGCTTCCTTGTGTCTGCGTACATCTTCTTCACACCCAGATGCACACAATAAAGTGCTCTATGGGCTTCCTTCAGTATGATGCTTTGAATATCCCGATCTTCAGGAATGTACATCCTTCCTTGATATCTCAATAGTCAATCTGCTTCCAGACGATATCCTTCATACTTTGGATCTAATTTCCTCCTAGTCTAGAGGGTTGAAGTAACCTCTAAATGCCAACTTCCTCCTTGGAGTTGCGCCAACACACGTTCCCTCAGATTGACTTTTAAGGGTACCAAGGAGAAGACACATGGTCTCCTACTCAAGGCATCTGTGACCACATTTTCCTTTCCTTTGATGTATGAAATACGAAAATCATACTCACTCATAAACTCACTCCATCACCTTTGCCTGGCATTCAGATCCCTTCGAGTGAAGAGATCTTTTAAACTTTGATGGTCCGTTTTGAGCTCAAAGTTTCACCCCACAAGATAGTGCCTACAAAGTTTCAGAGCTAGCATTACAGCTTCAAACTCTAAATCATGAGTCACGTATAGCTCTTCGTGTTTCTTCAACTTCCTTGACACATAAGCTATCACTCCTCCATCCTACATTAGCACGGCCCACAACCCTTGCTTCAAGGCATCCATGCAGACTGTGAAGTCCTGTTCCATATCCGACACTCGTAGAATGGGTGCACTAGTTAGTAATCTCTTAAACTCAATGAATGCACTATCACATTATTTTTTCCATTCATACCTGAACCCCTTGCGCTGCAAAGTGGTAATGGGTTTCACTATTTTCGATAATCCTTCCACAAATCTCCGATATTAACCTACTAGCCCCATGAATCTTCTCACCTCATGGGCATTTTTCGATACTAGCCACTCCATAATGACCTTTACCTTTTCTGGGTCCACAGAGATTCCTTCACAAAAAATGATATGACCTAAATAGTGGATCTCTTTTTGGAAGAAGGAACACTTTGACAACTTTCCATACAATTTGTTCTCTCTAAGGCAAGACAACACCACTCGTAAGTGTTCCTCATGCTCTCTTTTGTTTTTGGAATAGATGAGGATGTCATATAGAAACACTAGTACAACATGGTATAAGTACTTCCAGAATACACCATTCATGAGGCTCATGAATACTGTTGGTGCACTGGTCAATTTGAAAGTTACTATGACGAACTTGTAATGTCCAAACCAGGTTCGAAAGGCAGTTTTAGGAATATTGCCTTCATTAATCCTTAACTGGTGATACCCTGATCTCAAATCGATCTTTGAGAATACCGCTGCTCCTTTCATCTGATCGAAGAGGTCATCTATTTGTGGCATTGGGTACCTATTTTTCACTGTAGCACGGTTCAAGTCCCTGTAATCTATACATAGTCGTAAGGAACCATATTTCTTCATTACAAAAATTACTGGTGCACCCCAAAGTGAGACACTGGGCCTTGTTAGCCCCAAGTCCAATAACTCTTTCAACTACATTTGCAACTCACAAAGTTCCGGTGCTGTCATCCGATACAGAGTCTTGGAAATTGGTTCTGCACTAGGTTTTAGCTCAATAGTAAAATCAAGCTCCCTCTTATTAGGTAACCCTGGAAAAGTGTTTAGAAAAACATCCTTAAATTCTGACAATACCGAGTATTGATCCAAGGAGGGTCCTTTTCTTTCATTTACCACTTCCACTACATATATTCGACACCCTTCCCTCAAGCATCACTTAACCTTCATAGTTGAGATAAAGCGTAATGACACCTTTCTCGATACAACTTGGTTCTCTACTAGTATTCCTTCATCGTTGACACAAAGTACCCTTTCTATGAAACAATCTACTGAAGCTCGATGAGATTCTAACCAATCCATTCTAATGATTAGGTCGTACGCCCCGAGAGAAGTAACGTAAACCTTCAACCTGGTAGTACACACTCCCAGGTATACTATACAATTATCAACACTAGGTCCTACCGATTGTCTTTCCCCCAAAGCCATCTTGACTTGTTTAAAGTCATCATGCTCGTAGGCTGCCAACCCACTCTTTTCTAATGCAGATGGTGAAATGAAACTATATGTTGCACCATAATCAAATAAAATCTTAACATTGATATGATTTAGCGTACCTGATGACTCCACCACCGTGGATTGATGTTCTTCCTAACGATTATTAACCGCTATGTAAATATGGTGGCTGCTACTTGCTCTTTCCATCGGATCCATTCCCTCTCTATGCATAAATCATGATTGTAGCTCTGGGCGGTCACGCTGGTAATGGGGTCCTCCACATCACCAACAGGTAGCACAAGATTGAGCCTGCGCATTGTTTTGTGATTGTCTCTGAAATGAGTTCCTTCCCCTGGAACCCCTACCCCTACTAGCTGCTCCCTGAGATGGCCATGGACCTACTTACATCGTTGGTGATGAACGAGATGCTTCACCCCCTGCCATTGAAATCCCTGCATCTACTATTCTTGGTGCGATTCTATTACCATATGGAGGTGGCCTTGAGCCCCCTCCCCTAGGAAATGTCCTAGGGGCCTTCCCCATGAATCCAGGATGATGCGGAAAGGTTGGTCTTGTACCTCCAGTTAAGTTCATGTGTTCCTGCGCATAACGCACATTTTCCATAGCTTCCGCTATGGAAGACAGTTTCCACATCTGCACCATAGCCCTTATCTCAGGGTTTAGCCCATAGACAAAGCATTATGTTTGTCTTTGTTCATTATCCATATATAAAACCTATTTGACCAATTCCATAAAATTGATCTCATATTCTTCTACGGTCCTATTTCCCTATACTAGAGCATGAGACACTCCTACCTATTGTTCCTCATAGTAAGCTGGAAGATATTTCCTTCGGAACCTCTCCTCAAAAAGTTCCCAAGATACAATGTCTTGGGTAAGATGCAGTTGCCTTTCCAGGTTTCCCCACCAGTTCAAGGCACTATCTCTCAAATGAAAAATCACTATCTTTGCCTTTGAGGTGCATGCATAGTCCTGTAAGGAAAAACACCTTGTCATGCCTTCCAGCCATGCCTCGGCACGTTCACTGGCACGACCCCTAAAAAACTCCGGAAGTTTGATCTTCTGCAGTTCTCTAGTGATGTCTTCACGTGGAGGTCCTCCCTCTGAATCCCTCGATGCTTCTGTATTACCCATTCCATATGGTGGGGGTTCCACTTCGATCCCTGCTGGTTGACGCCCTTTTAAAGTCTCATATATGACCTCCAAAGAGCGTAGTATGAGAGCTAGTTCAGGCGATGGTGGTGGCGGTGCTAGTGGTCCCTGCGACGATGCCTCTCTGCCTCTATTTCCTCGAGTCCTAACCATCCTATATGATTTGACATGCATCAAACAAAGTTTTCAGGGTGAGTTCAAGGATGTTTCACATTTGCACAACTTAAACTAGAAAACAGGGTTAGGCGTAAGTTTTTTTTTTTACTTGTCTGTAAATAGACGTTACTCTCTTTAGGGGAGGTGGTTAGGTTAGGATTAAAGTGTCTAAGCTTGAAGTCTTTTCCTAAGAAACTACAAACTCCCTTAATTGGTAGCTACGCTAGCTTTGCGCCATACTCACCAATTCCTCTAGCTTACTTTCCTAGTGTGCATGAAACCCCCTCCTTCTTATCTTGGTCTAAGTCCTTATAATTTGCATTTACAACTAATTAAGGTGACTTCCAACCTATTGTTGATGAAATGAGCGTAAGGATATCCTTCGATGCTTGACTCGTGGGCTTTCCTTGGTGCCGTGTACATATGCGTTGAATTGTGTGACTTGGTGGCTGCAGGTGTGAGTCTTGAGGATTGTAGAGTGGCCTTTGGGCATTGGAGCTTAGCGCTTGTACGTGGTGGTTATGTATTGTTTATGGACTTGTGGTCATATGATGTAGGGAGCCTGAGGCTATGCATTGAATATTGGTTCTTGTGCGCTGGGATTTGGTTCTTAGCTCGTGGACTTGGAGATTAGGCCGCGGGCGCAATACTTTTAATTTTTCTTATTAAGTTAATCACCTTAGTTTTAAACCTTAAGCATAGTTTTTAAACCTTAAAAACCTAAATTTAAATCTTTAATTTAAACATATTTAATAACTTAAACCTTTAATTTTTAAAACATATCTTTTAACGACCTTTAACTTTAAATCTTTTATTTAATATATATATATATATAGTAATTTAAATATATATTTACATAATTTAAATACTTACAATAATTAAAGCAGTGGTAACTAATAAAGTATGTTAATTAAATTAATCAAGGATTAAACTAATGGTATGTTAATGGTATCAAATTAATTTTAATTAATTATTATATTTTTTTTTTTGTACAAAGCACGGGCTGCCCTCGTGTTTGACACTGGCATTGGCGTTTGGTATTGGGTTGTGCGTGTTTAACGTTGGAACTGGCGTTGGGTTTTTTTTTGTTTTTGTGTTGGTGTGTAGAGCACCTCACCTTGCCCCCATGGGCTCCTTGTCTGTGTGGCTTTGCACGTGGTTTGAGAATTGTCTTGCACTGACCCATTGTGCATGGTCTCTTGTCCCTTGTGGTCTTTCCCCTTAGCACCTTGTTTGGGATGTCTTGTTACTTGGTATGCATTTTATCGCAGGTTTTATCTCCTTGTGGGCTCCTTCCTCATGGCCTCTGAGCTGGGTTTTGATAGGTAGCTTCCTATGATGCATGGCTCACAGATTTAGAGATTGGGTTTAATGCTCAGAGTTTAGCGCGTGTGCAAAATGGGCGTCCATTGTGGGTTCCCTCATTTGCAACCTAGTGCCTCGCACTTGGTGTGTTAGTCTTGGCTTTGACTTATATTGTGTTGTGCATTGGTGGAGGTGCTTTCCTACATGTGTACGGGGAAGGCAGATAATTTCTCATGCATAAGACACGTAGGTTGATGCTTATCTACTGGTTGCAACTGCTAATTTTTTTTTTCTTTGTAACCATGAGAGTGGTGATAGAAGCCACTTCAATATTTTGCCTGTGAGAGGAATCTCATCCTCCAGAGATTTTTTCCTTTTCCTTTGAGTTTCTAGCAGTAGTGATTCATATGAATTCTGATCCGAACTCTCTTCTGTAAGTTTTACACCTGAGCTACCATCTTGAGCAATCCCATGTAATAACACAGGCTCTGGTGGTATTGCTGTGGCCAAGAATTCTTCAATTTCCTTCCTAGGTTTCGAATGCTTCATAGGTACTCTTGGATTGAAGTATTTCTTAGTCTCCAAATGATAATCCTAAAAAAGAGGACAAGAAAAACAAAAGAATAATGGTAACTCCTTAGATTCCAATATTGCGATAGCCAAGGCGTCTCCTTGGACTCTTTCCATTTGAAAGAGTAGGTGTTGATTAAGGTTGGTTGTCATTGATGTCAACNCCCATTGGCTATTCTCTGGCCCTGTTGGGATTTGTTCCTTTTAGCCATTTGTTAACCCTGTAAGGATTCGCCCCATTGGACGATCGCTAGCCCTGTTGGGATTCGGTGATTTCCAAGTCAAACGACTCTACCTCACTGTAGTGTCGAAGCGCGAAATATGAAAGAGGTACTGCTTTTATTCGGACTGTGATCATGACCCGTGACCACATGGGAGCGGGGAGAGAGAAAGAGCCAGCTTACGCGGGTCCTCCATGGAGTTTTAGGACTTCTGATTCGGCAGAAGACCAGAAAAAAATCTGTTTTGGGTAGTGGGTATGTGACATATGGCCGGCCCAAGAGAACATTACATACATCCAACAAGGCAACATCACATAATACCTCATCCTTGAAGGGCTGGATGCCGTATGACAATCGACACTGCTGGCTAACACAAATATCTTGTCCTTAACAAAGCTACCCAATGTTGTATGGCTGTGAATGTGGTGTTGTCGATGATCCTAACTGTTTGACAACCTCTGCCGAGATGAGGTTCTTCTGGCTTCCGCTATCAACAATAAAATGTAGTGGGGTCCCCTTCACCCACATTTGTGAATGAAAAAGGTGCTCCCCCTCTTCAGGACACGTTGGTTCTTCTGGTTGAATTGTTGGGGTCACAACAATCATAGTGGGGTCTACGCGATGATCTATCTTCTGTCAGTATTTTCTGAATCAGATTCTGAATTAGGGTTCAATTCCTTGTCTTTGATTTCAGCCACCAATGACTGTTTTGAGCGACATTCATCGATGTTGTGCCATGGGATTTTGTGGAAATCATGTTGATTAAGGTTGGTTGTCATTGATGTCAACCCTTGAAGAAAGACCCTTAGCACAAAGGTTTGGGTAATGGACCCAATAGTGTTTGATGTAAATATGACTCATTATTGTTTTGTCATGGTTGATAAGAAGTAAATATGGATGAACTCCAAAGTGGTCCCCTTATGGTGAAAGCCCTCACGGGAAGACGCTTTGTAGAGTAAGAAAACCCATGCTTAATTGTGGAATAATGAGATGAAGGAAAGTGAATTTATTAGGGAAAATATCCTATATGGATAGTTCTTTTCATGTCATTTCCAGTGGTATGTGGAATGTCACATAATTCCTCACGGTTAGAGAGTTATGGCCATGAGAAGTTGGAGACCCCAGGTTTGGGTAATGGACCCAAGTTTGTTTGATGGGTAACGGTATGAGTTATGATATGTTTTTAGATAATACTATTCTGTATGGATAGTACATGTCATGCCAATTTTAGTGGTATGTAGAACATCACATAACTCGTCACGGTTTGAGAGTTATGGCCTTACGAAGTTGGAGGACCCTCATATGTCATCTAGAAGCCCCAAAAGGTCAAAGTAATCAAAGTGGTTTAAGAGATTTTAAAAGGTAAATAATAAAGTGAAGTGATGAGTGTATTATAATTCAAATTGAATACAAAACAAATTGTTTCAATAATAATTTTAATGGAGAAATTAGAAGTGGACCCAACCCTAAAATAAGGAAAGTGGGGCCAAGTGACCTAGAAGATGTTTTTAAGGAAGCTACTTGGAGAAGTATAAATAAGAGGCAAGGCTCTCTCATTTGAATAACACTTGAGAATATTGGATATCTATAGCTGTTTGAGGTTTACAAATGATATCTAAGCCAAAATTCTGAGGAAAGTGAAGAAAAGAAGGCTGAAATGCAAGGAAGGATAAATTCTTTTGATGGTGCTTTCTAAGGTATGTTATTTTCAGGTCATCTCACCATTTTCATTGTAACTTTCTTTATATAATGACTCTGATCCTGAAATTGATATTAAATTTAGAAAACATATCCAAGTATCTGTGGTTAAATATTCAGCTTGTGGGTCGTTGTATTGTGGGAGTTACACTCTGTGGAAAATAGGGTTTGTGGTCAGTCCTGAAACTAGTCAAAATCAGGTGTTTCAGGTAAAAACATCATAACTTCTTCATAACAGATCCAAATTCAGTGAGACAAAATGTTTTGGTTAGGGTATAGTCTTTAGTATTTGGTGTAATAGTTTCATATCATTTCATCAGATATTTGGTGTTGGGCGCGCTCTACAAGGTCGCTCTCTAGAATAAGCCAAAATTTAGAAAGGTATGTCATTTTTGCTATAACTCCTTTTATAAGAGGTTGCAAGTAGTGCCACTTGGAGGAATTGCATAAAACACATTGAAGAACATTGTGTATCAGTTTCAGTTCTTTATACATTATAGGTTAAAAAGTTATGATTACTTCAAGTTAGGGTTGTTGACTAATCCAAAACTAGGCATGTAAGACTAAAGAAAAGTTTGATGAAAATGCTAGTCTCTTGCTGTTAAAGTTAAGGAAGGTTTGTAGGAATGTGATCAGATACACCAAGTCTATTACAGAGCTACAAATCAGATTTTGATGATGAAATTGATGACGGCTTTTGGTTGAGGTACATGTTGAGTACATGGTTGAGACAGTAGTTCATGAGTTGGCACATACATGAGGTGTATATTTGATGATGTTGGCACATATTGATGATTCATAGTTGATGAGTAGTTGACACATGATTGGTACATACTTGGTACATGGTTGGATGCACTTATTTATGGTACAAGTTGATTACATGATTGTGCATGGTTGATGCACTTGTTTATGGTACAGGTTGATTATAGGTTGGTGCATGGTTGATGCACTTGTTTATGATACAGGTTGATTATAGATTGGGGCATGGTTGATGCACTAGTTTATGGTACAGGTTGATTATAGGTTGGTGCATGGTTGATGCACTTATTTATGGTACAGGTTGATTACAGGTTGATGCATGGTTGATGCATGGTTCATATTTATTGGTATAGGTTTACAACAGTATATTTCAAAGTGATAGTGTGACAGTGGTTCCATCATTCTACTTCTACTTCAGGGTGGCAGGACGGGGCAAGGAAAGCTGGTTGTAGCCACCTTCCTGTTGTAGTCGAAGAGCATAGGGGGTTGTAGCGCCCTTCTGGTTGTAGCCATATAATTGGGGAGTTGGAGCTTCCCTATTTGGGTTTCCACGTAAAACACTGGTGTACTGTGTATGTGTATGATTGATCATTTGTTCATTGCTTATTTACTCTACATTTATTGGATAATAATGCTTCATTGATATAGAACTTGGATTATATGGTTAAAAGGGACTAAATTTCTCTATTACTGATTCACCCCCCCTCTCAGTAATCCAACAATTGGTATTAGAGCAAGGTTCCTTCAGGAAATAGTTTAACCACTGGAAGGAGACCATGGATTATTCTGAGAATGGAGTACCAATGTTTAATGGTCATAATGGTTTTAAGTATAAGATGTGGATCAAAAGGATGGAAGTATTTTTACAGGCATAGGGACATTATATTTGGCTATCAGTTGTTACAGGATATGATAGTTCAGAAAGGGAAAACACTACAACCAAGAAGGAATTGAAGAAGAATAACAAAATAGAAATGGATTTCATTTGGGAAGGATTACCTAAACCGGTAAGAGAAAAGGTTGGTAAATGTTCATCATCCAAAGAACTTTGGGATAAGTTACATTACATATATTCTTCACCCATCGCAGATTCACAAAATGCCAAAGAAGATGCAGATGTAGAACAAGAAGAAAGATGCTCATCATGTCAGACAGATTTAGAAGAAGAAGAGTATGATGAAGAAGAAGTTGATTACAAAGAAAAATTGATCAGTGAAATTAAATATCTAAGGAAAGAAAGAGAAGAAAAAAATTCATCCAAGAAGGAATTGATGAAGCAAAAGCAAAGTGTTCAAGGTTCTGAAAAGGATTAGCAGGTCATCAAGGATTTAAGATCTCAACTAGAAGAGGCCAGAAGAATTGAAGAAACTCTAGAATATGAAAATAAATGTTTAGAAGCCAACATAGTAGCACAAAAGGAATACACAAAAAAGAGATAAAAGATATTGATGGATCATCTCAAGGAAAGAACCAATGATTTAAACCAACTTGAGGAATAGTTTGGTCAAGAAGAGAGAAGAATGGAAGAAGAAATAATTTCATTGAAAATCCAACTTGATGAAGCAAAGAGAATAGAAGAGGTCATGAAGTCTCAGATAATGAATAAAGAAGAAGAGGTTGAGAATATTGAAGAAGAAGTTGTCACACTAAGAGTCAAAATCGACAAGCTCAACAAGAAAGTTGAAGAGACAGAAACATCCACATCAGTGGTAGAGAATGAAGAGAAGCACTCTACGTTGCTAGAAAATAAGAATGAAGAAAATAGAAAGAGTTATGCAG
>JASDQU010735920.1:116071-126879 GCA_032191745.1 Picea mariana | reverse complement strand
ACCATTGGTTTCCATTTCGTTGCTTTATTTTTACATTTCCCATTCCAACAATTTTGCATGGTCTATTATCACCCAATTGAACCTGTCCAAAATCACCTTGAACATAATCTAGAAAATGTTTCCTATCAGGTGTGGCATGAAATGAAGCTCCTGAATCTACTACCCAAGATTCAGAGATATTATCTACAGAAAGAATCAAAGCATCTTGTAACACATCACCTGTTACATTTGCTTCCTGATTTCTCTCCTATTGTCCATCTCTTTGTTTCTTTGGAGCTCTGCAGTCTTTCTTCAGATGTCCTTTCTTCCCACAATTCCAACACTCTATCTTTCCAAGTCTGGATTTGGATCTGCCCTTCCTAGAATTTCCGCGGTTTCCTGAGCCCTTTCCTCTATCCTTTTGTCTTCCTCTGCTCTTCATGTTCAATGCATTTCCTGATGTTTCACCTGTGCTTTTCCATCGCATTTCCTCACTAAGGATAACACCAACTGTTCTTCCAATTAATTTAGTGTTTGCCTGTCTTATCTGCTAGGGAATTTTTTTTAGTGTGTGTTACTTTTGAACATTTAGACTACCTTAGAGTGTCTTTGATCTTCTCAGATGGTGGAGGATCATGAGCTCCACCATTCTTTTCCTACCGTCGGTTACACTGGAGCCACCCCCGCCACCCTTAAGGAAAAAGCTAGACCAACAAGGGTCTTTTGAAGCGACCGGGTTAGAAGAAATTGTGCCCGACCAACATCCGAAAGAATCGACCATTTTGGACCTTGAATCACATGCTCTTGGCCCAGATGAAACCTCGACCACTGATTTCCTGGCACCTTTCATCATACCAATCCAATTTTACGAGCGTTAGGTAGTGTTGCACACAGTAATGGAAACAAATGTTGTTACTCCTATTGGGAATTCTTCAATTCCCACTATAGTTGTCACCACAAGAGAGTTTTCACCTCCTAACCCATCATTATCGGTCTGAGCCACCATGGTATTGATCACTTCTACATCGCACAATGGTCCGATCTTGTCTTTGGTGGTAGCCACAACCCATTTCACACCAAGTGAGATAGGCCCTCAGTTCTCATATGGGATACCTAGTTCAGGTACAAGTCATGTACTTTCCTACTCCACTTTACATACTTTAGGTATGGGGTCAAGGAGCTCTAGCACTCCTCTACAAGGTCACATGGGGGCCACTCTTGCTCCTTTTAATGCTTTCCCTTATGGAGGAGGTCATATCCCTCCTTCGTCTCCTTCACTCGCTGTCTCGCATCAGCAATCTATTGGGAAACCTACATACCATAGTTTATTTGGACCAGGGAGTCAAGGACCACCTTCGCATAACATGCCAGTAAGTTCGAAATTGTTTTCTTTGGCCATAACATTTGGTAACAATGCCTTCTCGTCATTCTCCTTCCCGACTGGGGGCAATCCAAGTTTTGGAAAATCTATTCCTATGCAGGGTACTATTCCTGCACAGGGGGCAAACATAGGAACTTCTTCCGCATCAGGGCCTTAGAATTTTAGGCAGGGATCCGTTCCCTCATCTAGAATTCCAATCTAGGGTAATTCTTTCCACAATCAATGGAACCCTGGACAAACTACTATGCCTATCCCCACGAGACCGACATGGGGCAACCCAAACATCTATGTTCTATTTGGGAAATCAGCCAATGATGTGTCCACATATGAAAAATCCATACGCTGGCTAGGGCCATGGTTTATACCAAAATCCAAGCCAACAGCCAAAATTTTTCTGGCAACCTAGTGCCAATCAAACTCCAGGCCCCTTTTTCCTAGGTTATCACCAACAACCCAAACTACCCTTCCTGGCTACTTTGCACTTGCTAGATTTGACAAGGTTGTTGAATGACCCTATTTGTCACGATCCGCATTGGCCTCCTATGCCGACGAAAGTTTCTTTGGAAATTCCAAAGTTTGAAGCCAAGCCTAACAAAGATCCAAGAGATCATGTGACTACCTTCCATATTTGGTGCTCATCTAACTCATTGAAAGATGACTCTGTACAGTTGTGATTATTTCAATGTACTCTCATTGGGAGTGCCACGAAATGGTACATTAAGCTCGATCGCTCAAGATACTCTTCCTTCGATGAGATGGCAATGATTGTCCTGAACCATTTCCAGTTACCTGTGAGATATAATGCTGGCATAGAGCTACTGGACAATTGTGAACAGACGACAGTAGACGATATCTATGATCACATCCAAGAATGGAGACACTGGAAGAGTATAATTAAGGTCACAGTCCCACAATCATTCCTTCTTGAGTGGTTCCTTAAGTCTTTGGTCCCGCAGTTATCCAAAGACATCGCAACGTCAAGAGTTTTCTCCGAAGAAGATGCCATCATGAGAGCTCAACAATTTGAGCTCATCTATTCTTATTTTGGTTTATTCTACACCATCTTGCCAGATGTGCCACGCTCAATACTAGATAAAAATAGACAGAGAGCTAGACTACATGCCGATAGTGTTGTTGGTTCAACACAAACAAATCCCGTTGAGCAATTGATGAAGCAATTGCAATAGTTATCTATACAACACACAGTGGCCAGCCAAACTACTACTTTAGCTACCCCCCTACCAAAGTGTTGGATGTACACACAGTGCAATAAACTAACTCAAAGGCCACCCAGAAGCTTGAAGGAAAGAAAAAACAACGAAATAAGGGTAAGGGGGATAAAAAACCTACTGATAATGMTGGCGAGGACAACACTAAAAAATGGAAGGCAAGCTATCCAGGCAACTTGTGCACGGAAGACCACCCTACCCATCTATGTTCTCGACTTGTATAGGCCCAAAAGTTTGTCACACAGCAACAACCTACTGTGTTGACCAATCCCTTTCAACATGGACAAAATCTAACCCAAGCCTCTGCAAGCATAGAAGGGGGCAGCCAAGACCCCTCTCCACCTGTGAACAACCCCACATCCGCAAACATATATATGGTGAGGGATGATGCTTTTATATCGACTAGAGCACATGACTATAGTAAAACAAGTACTTCTGAGAAGGGTAAAGACGCTTAATTCCCATCTCTTCCTCTACAGATTGAGAATCCGTTGGGTGAAACAATGACACGCATTCCCAAAGGCGCATTCAAAAAATCTTCTTATAACCTAAACGTAAGGGTCACCCAGAACTACTCTATGGTGGAAGATTTATCACAAACCCCTTGCACGATGTTCGCTTTGGAGGTCCTCCAAAGCTGCCCTTCCCAGAGGAAAGCCTTGTTAATCGCTTTAGGATCTACCAAGACATGTAATTCGAGTACAATCATGCTAGATACAACTGACTTAAAACCTCGTCTACCCTACCATGTCATGCTTCAGATAGTAGTGGTTTATCCCATGAAAACCTTTACTCAGAATATCTTCCACACGGTGGTTGATGAGAGTGCCTAGACATGTGTTCTGTCATTGGCATGTTGGAAGGTTATTTGGCCAGCTCGTTTTGTCTCCATCACCTACTCTCCTCATTACTTTCAATGGTCATTCATTCCGACCACATGGTATCGTCCCTTCTTTCCCTGTGCAGTTAAGAGGGAAGACCGTGTGTGTCGAAGTAGAGGTAGTTGATGCTCCCCTCAACTATAACCTCTTGTTAGGAAGGAGTTGGATTTATTACATGCAAGTGGTGGTTGCTATAGTTTTCTAGGTCTTATTTTTTCCACATGAAGGCTAGATAGTGACCATCGATCAATTGTCTTTCTCTAGACCTGACCTTGCTTTTGGGGCATCCACGATCCTGATGATTGATAATCCTCAACTAGGTGTCGTCAACATAGGGGTTGGTTTGTGCCCATCCTTCATGGGTACCTTCGATTACCCACCCCCTCAAGGTGATATCAACTTTATATCAAATCACCATAAGGTTGAAATTTTTCAAGTTTCATCGTTCTGCATGACTTACTTCGACGATCCGTGGACACTTCCTTCCCCATCGACCACAATTGATGGGACAGGACACCCAGGCATCTCCATGCCCTTATCGTACTCTTTAGTCCAACAAACTTCAACCCACACTGATCCATCTCTTGCACAAGAGTTAGAACCACTTCTAGATCCTGTTTCGGCTCAGGGTTCTCTCACTCACACCGATTCATTGGACTTAGTCTTTCCCTCTGATGAAGCAATAATTGAAGCAATGACTAGTCCAGATAAACCCTGGGAAGATCTTCATCACAGATCATACTTCCTCCCAGAGTTAAGACGAATTGAAGTGGGAGAATTCACCGTGACTATGATGGGAGATCGGTCTTGTCCTATTAATCCCTTAGCTACACATGAGGTTTATGCTGAGGGTAATATGGAATCTATCACTAAAACCTTACTGATCAATATCTCTTGAAACCTGGGCGTCGTGGAGAATGTCTTTGTCGGAGCAGACTGCTCCCCTGAAGAGATTCAAATCTACATAGATATTTTCAAACAATTCCATGACGTTTTTTCCTGGTCTTATGAGGAAATGCCAGGTATCGATCCAAAAATAGTTGAACATGAAATCACAACATATCCTGATGCCAAGCCAATTCAGCAGAAGCTTCATCCAGTTAATCCTAAGAAAGCAGTAGCCATTAAGGTTGAGGTTGATAAATTGCTAAAAGTCGGGTTTATTTATCCTATCCATTTGACCCAATGGGTGTTGAACCTCATACCGATCAATAAAAAACAAGGCACAATTCATGTATGTACCGACTTCCATGATTTGAACAAGGCATGTGCCAAAGACAATTTTCCCACACCTTTCAACAACCATATCATTGATGAATGTGTGGGTTGCAAAGCCTTTTCTTTCATGGACAGTTTTTCGGGATATAAACAAATCCAAATCAAACCCAAAGACCAACACAAAATGGCATTCATCTTCGCATGGGGTACATTCGCATATTGTAAAATGCCTTTTGGTCTCAAAAATGTTGGAGCCACCTTTCAATAGGCCATGTCTTTTTCTTTCCATGACCTCAAGCATATAGTCGAGGCCTATCTAGATGATTTAGCATCACTATCTTGAAAGAGAACGGATCATCCCACACACCTTGGACTTATCTTCAAATGTTGTTGCTACTTTTGGATTCACCTGAATCCAAAGAAGTGCATCTTTTGCTTAACGTCAAGACGATTTTTAGGTTTCATAGTGTCAACAACAGGGATCATGGTCGATCCTCTCAAGGTTGAGACAATAATTCAGTTGCCCCCCCCACACACAGTCCTTCAACTTCAGAGTCTACAAGGAATGGATAAATTTTTACGATGCTTCATCGCTAACTATGTCGAGATCACCAAGGTATTTATGTGCTTACTAAAGAAAGATGTTTAGTTTTACTGGGATGAGGTGGCTCAACGCTCTTTTGATGCATTGAAACATGCCCTCACAACTGCCCCTCTACTCCAGCCACCTAACTATAACAAAGATTTCTTATTATATTTGGCTGTAGAAGAATCAACCATTGGCATGGTTTTAGTTCAGGAAGATGACTTATTCTCAGAATATGTGATCTATTATCTGAGCCGAGGCCTCGTAGGACCGGAGCTAAAATATTCCCACATTGAAAAACTTGCATTGGTAGCAGTTCATGTTGTTCAATGGTTCCTTCATTATGTTCTATTTTGTAAGACCATCATCATTACTATCGTGAATCCATTCCAGTAGATTTTTACATGGCGGGTAATCGGGAGAAAAATTAGTAGATGGATAGTCATCCTCCAAGAGTTTGACATAGAATTTGTTTCAACAAAGTCCAAAAATTCATTGGTCTCCACAGAACTTATTTTTTTACTTCCGCTTGAGTCAGGTGACGTTGTGCCTGAAGAATCGCCTTTCCGGGGAGATATGTTGTTGATCACATCTTCAGATACCTAGTATAGAGATATACTTATCTATCTACAGACTTTGAAGTTCCCCACCACTACTTCTCGCACTGAGTGTCGACGCATATGCCATCAGGCTAAGAATTATCTCATAATCGATGATACGTTGTATCCAAGAGGTGTAAACTACATCCTACATCGATGTCTCACTCATGAGGAAGCAGTTATCATGATTAACGATTTCCATACCGGAGCTTGTAGCAGTCATTTGTCTATCTTGGAAACAACCCAAAAAATTCTATGAGTAGGTTACTTCTAGCTGACACTTATCAAATATTGTATTGAATCGGTCAAGAAGTGTCATCCGTGCCAAATCTTCTGTCAAAAGATGAGGGAACATCCTACTCCCATGTTTCCTGTCATCACAGTTGGTCCCTTCACCAAGTAGGGGATTGATTACACTACTTGCAACCCTCCTTCAGCAAGGGGGCACTTCTATATCATCGTAGTTGTAGACTACTTCACAAAGTGGGTCGAAGCTATGCCAACGTTTAAAGATGATGGAGAGACTGTAGCTCTATTTTTATTCAATTAGATAATATCAAGGTTTAACGTCCAAAGGGAGATTGTCACTGACCATGGAAGTCACATTCAAAACCAAATGATGACTGAGTTAACATCAAATCTTGGGTTACGGAAAGAACATTCATCACCCTACTACCCCCAAGAAAATGGGTAGGTGGAAGATGTAAACAAAACTCTTAAGACTATCTTATAGCGAACTATCAACTCAGCCAAGTCAAATTGGCATTTGATGTTATACTCAGCATTATGGGCTTACCAAACATCTGTTAAGAATACAACCAGTTTCTCACCTTTTCAACTCATTTACAGGCTAGAGGCAGTCTTTCCCATAGAATGTCAAATCCCGTCTCTAAAGTTGGCAGTACAATTATTGCTAGACACTTCTCCACTTGAAGAATGGTTAGTATACCTTGAGTAGCTCAATGAGCAGCATCGTGATGCGGCTCTGGCCAACGAGGCTCACAAACATAAGGTCAAGTGTCAGTATGATAGGTCTGTTCATCCTCAGATTTTCTATGGGGGTGACCATGTCCTAGTCTATGACCAAGATAAGGACCCCCTGGGGGCAGGAAAATTCAAACCCATGTGGTTCATACCTTTCATCATAAAAGAGGTTTTAAAAAAGGGCACTTATCATCTGGTTGATTTTGAAGGGAATGCTTTGGAGGAGCCTAGAAATGGGCTCTACCTCAAGAAGTATTACTCATAGGCAGGTTTCTGTGAGTAACTTTTTTTAACATATGTATATTCATTGTACTATTACTTTTTTAGTTTCTTTTAGTATTATGGACATGTCATTGATACTATCTTTCGTCACTGTGGTAGATGTCAAGTGATTCTGAGGTGTTCGTTGGGTATGGAAACAGTTCCAGTCGGCACACTCGAAGGCTTGCCTCCACAACTTCGGTAATATTTACACCTCAAGGCCAATTATTATCTTTTGGAGGTATATGCTTAGGTGACACCACAAATAATGTTGTCGAGTATAGTGCAATTATTGAGTTGCTTCGTGACACTTTGTCATTGGGTATCTCTCATATCCGGGTCTACCTAGACCCTCAACTGGTTGTGTCTCAGTTAAACAGAGTATATCACATTCATGATCCAAATTTACACTGACAATTCCTTAGGGTATGTCTCTTAGAACGAAACTTTGATTATATTACATATTTTCATGTTCCTAGGAGATTAAATCAAGTTACAGATACTCTAGCTAATCAAATTTTAGATTGGCATCTTGCACACATATGAAATAACATTGACATAAGCATGTAAATACATTTTTGCACACATGATCCATAAGACACAAAAGACCAAAAAACCATATATAATATCATAAAGTAACCAGTGTACATGGATGGATGCAAGCACCTCAAAAATAAAAGGGAAAACGAGTCACAGGGCTTATTCCCTCAAACAATATATACAAGTATTCCTCATGGCATATCAAAATGTCTAGCTAATGTTAGAGCCTGTGGGCCCTGTTACACTGGTCCACAGCATTGGCTAAACACCAAAACAACCAGACCCACGTCTGTGGTGCCCCGACTACATGAGGTTGCATAGATGGTGGCAGGCCCTCAATCTCTTCCATCAGGACCATGTGAGTGAGAATAGTAAATTTACACTCAAACTGTCTCAATACCCTCTCAGCCTCCCCAGCTGGAAGATCTCCTACTACTGTTGGTCCCCCTGTAGTGGCAGGTAAATCCCCTAGTCGAGGACGATGCCTGTTCCTCGCATAGTCAGTGGGTCGCACTGGTCCCACATCTGCACACAATGAACACATATCCATCAAATATTATGGCATAACAAAAAAAAATGATATATATAAAAAAACAACATAAAAATTACATATACAACAAAAAAACTACAAAGGTGGAGACTTACCCATCTCCCCTCACAGCTCACTAAGAGGTACTGGTATCTTCGGGTCTCTCGAAAAATAAATCCCGGCATATGGGTAGTCCTCTATAATCGGGATCTATCATGACATCCATGCAAAAAGTCATCATCGAAGGACTCATTGGTCCTTCCACCACCCTGTCGCAGCAGTAGTACTGCCCATCTACACACAACAGGAAGAGAGGCCTGATGTCCTCATACCACTACTCGAGGACTAAAACTCGGAACTCTCTCAAAAAACAATGAACACAGAATGGTCCTGAACCTGAAGTTCATATGTGTCCGCAAATGGAAATCTATCAATTGCCTCTTCATACACTCAAGCAAAGTGGTACTCCAATCAAAAACTTGTGCATTTAAGCACTAGACTGCACAATTCATCTGTGCATGGGATGCCTGATGTAGAGCTGCAGAACTAATAATTCACCCAATAATAAATACTATCACATATAGCGATAAGTTTGTGATCTTTCTTATAGGCACCTACATGCTCGTGCGGTCAGTATCAACTGCACAATATAGGCCTATCAATTTCGCTATGTTATGCGACCCCACAGGAAAAGTCCAGAAATTGACTGGTTCCCCTCTCCTAGAGAGGCCAGTCAAAAAGTAAATGTCCTCGACCGTGGGCATCAATGACTACCCTTCTAGCATGAATGCCTCTCGATCTGGATGCCACTAGTCAACCAAGACATTTAGTAGCCTAGGTTGTGCCTGCATGAAAGGAAATAGAAAAAACTTAAGTAACCCACACTGCATCAATGTAGCCACAGCTTTGGGGTCTTCCCTGACCAACTCATTTACCTCTTCTTTCTCTCTTTCTTTCTAATGTACATACATCCTGCAAAACAAAAAGCTTCAGGAGGGTTAACCCTTGCTTTTGAAGTCTTTTTCATTCAATAAGAGGGCCCACATGTGCTATAATGGAGACAATCACGTGTACACACGTGTAGAGTTTACTCTGCCCGAATGTACATGCGGCCTGTCCTGAGACAACCTGTGTGGACCTAGGGCCAACTTTTTAAAGGTCAATGCCCCCCTAAAAACTCAAATCTAATACATAAATAAAGACATAAAATGAAAGATAAGGGAGTTTATACTTGGTCTAGGTAGAAGTTCGTTTTGTCCACTGTAGCTCCCGGAATCACCACTTTTGACAAAGGGGGTCTTTTGGCTCCAAAGTCAATTTCCAAATTAGCAATGGTGATAATGAACTGCCAAATTTTATTTATAGACTTTTTGGCCTCTTTTTGTCACTTTTTTTTCCTCCATGATCATTTTCTTTATACCAAAAATCATTTAGAGTGATTCATGAGTTATATAGGAGGGATTTAATCAAGTATTGGGACATTTTTTATTTTTTTTTGAGTTTTGAGTATTTTTCGACGGTCCATGGAAAACTTTTCTAATGCTCAACTTGAACATATAGGTTAGGTTTCTACCCTGATTTGTGTATCTCGTTGTCTTTTTCCTTTTCCATAGGATCAATCCCATTAGGTTGTGACATGAAACCATCATCTCTACTTTAGAAGTGTCGCAGCTTGGTGGTAGAGCTTACTAGAACATGGATGCCCTAGGTAGATCCTAGTTGCATTATGGTATTCATGCTATCTCTAAAACACTGTAGGCTCGGGAGTCCTTATAACTTTTCCTTAATACGAGTTTGAGCCTCATTTGCATGATTCTTCTTTGCTCTTGATCTCACCCTCAGGACTTCCAAAAAATAACGGGTCTTCTTTTAAGCCCTTTTCAGACCCTCTAAATATGAAAATATTGCCAAGTGATCTTGTGGCCTTTCACACTCGTTAAACTAAAATTTGAAGTCACATCTGTCCGGCGGTAGTTTACCCCTTTTTCGGTCTGGACGGTCAACTGTACGAACAAAGGTATACTCTATGGAACTTCAGCTCTATAGAAGAGTACTCTCAGGTATAATTTTATCCCTTTTTTGGGCCTGAGGGACTAAACTTATGAAGAAGGAACCCCCATGGAGTCCATTGTTAAGCTCTTTTCAGACTCCCTAAAATTGAAAAGATCGTCGAGTGACCTTATTATTTCACACTCGTTAAACTGGTCTAGAGGAACATTCCTGATGGAGTCCATAGTTAATCTTTTTTCAAACTCCTTAAAAATGAAAAAATGGCCGAGTGATCTTATCCTTGTCACACTCGTTAAAATGGTTTTGAATAGACGTCTTGTCGGTGCTAATTTACCCCTTTTTCGAACTGACTAGACTATCTTCGAAAAAGGTACCCCAATGGAGTCTCCTTTTATGTTTTTTTAGACTCTCTAAATATGAAAAACCACCGAGCTTACCTTCTCTGGGCTCGTTAAACTTACATTGAAGGATTTTACCAATGTGTGTTTTGTTAACCGGGTTTTCATATCTTATACGCCATCCTTGTAACAGTTTGCTTCTCCGTTTTAACACCCTTGGCCCCTGAAGGATTTTTCCCGAGTATCGTTATACTAGAACATCAGTCTTGTTCT
>JASDQU010735920.1:81074-112425 GCA_032191745.1 Picea mariana | reverse complement strand
CATTGCCTCCTGCTTTGTAGACTTATGATTAATGCCATGCTATCTGAGTCTCATAATTTTTCATGCTATTGTCCAAGGGAATTTTGTCACCAAGCCTAAGTCATCCCCTCTAAAATTTGTCTCTTGCCCTCATACCTGACCATCCTGAATGTCCAATCAAGTCCTTGTTCGAAATCAATAAAGCCTTTAGTCTGATTATCAAGATTATCTAGTCCATGACCGACGAGTCGTCGAAGACCTCTGGGTAGTGAAGTCGTACACTCATATTACACTCCTACCTTGAGTTTTGAATATTTTGAGGTTGTTTCTCGAGCTCTGAAGATCTCATTTCCAGCCATCAGGCCATATCATCTTCTAGAAGATGGATATTCTGTATGTATATCTTTTTGATTTCGAGATGTAGCTCCGTTGTGTATTGTTCATGGCGATTCTTTATATAGTTATATGACATGGATCTACAGTGTATTTGATTGGTAGCCATGATTGTATTTTATCCTGAGCATGGGTATGCCTGCCTCAGTGAGACCTTTGTTATTTTTCAAACGGTGCCTCCTGGTTCCTAATCCTTATGCTCAATCGTTCGGCACATCAGTAAAGATTGGTAATGTATTTCGGCCATCATATGCTCTTCTGACCTCACACATTAGGGGGCATCTATTATAACTCTAAGTTTCACCATACATGCTTACCTAGCATCAGGCCATCTCATATCCCTTCTTTTCCAAAGCACTACTGAACAACTTTTTAAAAAACCTCTTTTATAAGGGCCCATGTGCCCTACTCTATTACTGCATGCGTGTACACGCTAGGTGACCTAAACATCCCGCATGGACTGACAAAAGAACGAAAAAATAAAATTTGTTGATGGAACACACAGCTCTGTGTGAGTTAACTAAAACTCCCGGCCATGCATGGCCGAGGGTTCGTCCAAATACCTAGCTTCTTATAACCTATAAAAGAAGGGCTAGGGGTCCCATTTGGAGGATGAAAAATATAGCAAAGAAACTTTGCCCATTTACATATTACCATTGTCCCAACCCTTTAGCCATCCTTGTGCCACAAGAGATTCTAAGCAAAGAAGTTGAAGGACAGTTGAAGAGGAGCCCAGGATCAAGTTTGTGAAGTGGCGGCCAATCTTGACTTTTTGTAAATTTACTCATTCAAAGTAATAAAGAAAATGCTTTTCCCGTCCCAATTCATGAGTTATTCATAGTTTTTAAAGTGGATGTTTGAATCTCTAACCCGTTAGTCTATAGGTAAGACACATGTGTAGTTGTTGCTTGTCTTGTATGCAGGTTAGCTTTGGAAGGAGAGCTACGAACAAGTAATCAAGTGCGACAGGGGATCGACATCAAATGCCTGGAACAAGGTAGGTTGATCTGGCCATGTATTTACTAAAAGGAAATGGGATTTAGGTCTAGGGACGAAGGTAGAAAGTAGATTTTTTCTTGTTCATATCTGCATGCAAAGTATAACCCTAGTTTCTGTTCCATAAGAAGATTTCCCTCACAACACCAGGCTCCATATCTCACCTACATGCACCAAGAATGGAGTGTCTTGTATAATGTTGCATGTGTAGGGACATATTTTCTTCCAGAACTGATTAAGTTATGAGTGATTGCCTTTTTACTGTGTCCAGAAAGTTGATTACAATTTACTATTGAAATTAGTTGCTATAGGGGATAAATTCATAGCCCATATCTATCTTCCATGAGCCTATAATGAGTAGATCCATCCCCTGAACAAGAATTCTAAATTAAATATTTGTTGATCAGTTTGGCTTTCTTTATTTTGAATTGTATGTGTGGAGTGTTATTTGAAAGGTGTGAAACAGAGTATTTTGTTATTGAATGTTTCTTATTTATGCTATACTCATCATACATAGGAACCTATCTATTATCAACACATAAAGTGAATCAACTCTATTGATTACGAATCTCAGTTGATAATTTATGTTTGGTAATATATTATGCAAATAATTGCACCAACATTTTGGCGTCGTTGTCGGGGAGTTGAAAACGATAATAGGTAGTCTTTGAATTAGATTTTAGATTGGTTTTATGGATGACCTAAGGGTGGAGAGAAGATGGTAAGACGTGCGGGAAGAGCCCATGCATCCACTTAGATAGCAGGGTACCAGTAACACAAGGAGTTCAATTTTGGTGTGTTTTACTTTTGCAAGTAGTTTTAAAATTCATATCTTTAATGATAAATCATTTTTGGGGTGCTGTAAGGACCCCCCAGTACTAAAGTTGTGTTGCGAGACAGAGATCATCAACCAGCTAGAGTAATTCAAGGATGATCAAGATATTGAAGAATATACCTCCAAGAACTTTCTCAGATTCTAGCAGTAGCTGGGATATCTGCCTCTCAGGAAGAGCATATCTTCACAGCATTCAAGAATTTAGTTGTCTCTCCACAAGAAGATTTAGAAATCCCTGCGGATTCCTATTGTCAATTTGTTGAGAAGACTTAAGAATCATGGATAGAATTCAATGGAGAGCAACCATTCAAATTTGATATTGAGGAATTCTTAGCATGCCTCTCAGCAGATCATGCATGTACCCCAGAGACCAATCAACTTGAAGAAGATACTCCGTGTTGCATGGAAAAGGAAGACATGATGTGTGACCTAAACAAAGAAGAGAAACAAGAATATAGTGATCCTATTGAAGTATGGCTTCAATTAGTTATTAGGTCACATCACTCTTTAAGTATGGCTTCAATTAGTTATTAGGTCACATCACTCTTTTATTTTTCATTATTTATCGATCTCATCACCAAATCAGTTGGCCTTTCATACTCTAGTATGTGTTAAAGTTTATATTTTAAACCCGAGTATGGATATATTTCAAACCCTGTTGCGCACATGGCTTTAATGGAAGTATTCCTATACTTGAAGGACATTTTCTCTTGTTCAATTAGAGTAGGATAGATAAATAAATAAATAAATGTTGCAATGCAACCTATCTTTCATACTTTTCATAAATGGGAATGTCAAAAGCTAATAAGAAGTTGGTTTAAGATATTTCAATCCTATAGTAGATTTCTTTCTAGAAGTTATGATAATTTTGTTTGGAATCTTATGAGAAGGGAATCTCTTCATCCTCCAAATGTAGACATAATACTGGAAGGGTTTCAAAAGCAGAGAAGGCATCCTTGTCAATGGAGGATAACATTTAAGGGAGTGCTTCATGACCTATTTCTTCAAATTTCTTCTTTTTCCTTAAGTTGTTAAAAATGATGCATTCATGATTTATCATTACTTATCTATTTTAAGACCACTATTTCATAAGGATGATCAATTACGTGATATTTTTAATAGAAGTTGAAACTAAATGATAATTCCAAACTATTTTATTCATAGTTAATAATTCAACTTTTGACATTTTCCCTAAATTTTATGTTTGTAAGTATGAATAAGAATCTAGTTTTAATTAGTACTATTGGTTTGTTTTTAGCAGATGTTGACAACCCTCTAAGAAACCCTTTTTTAGCATCTCTCATTGTTTGCACAAGGCCATGCAAAACCTCAAGCATGGGGGAGTGGTTGTTGAGACAGTAGTAGTTAGGATTATTATTTTTGGAATAAAAAGGAAGTGCCAACAAGAGCAGTGATCAGCCTAGCTCCAAAAGAGGAGGTTTTTAAATCTTAACATATGGTCATCCAATTATAGAATACTCTCTTCTCACAGATCTTGGAGCCCAATCACCAAATTATTTTGCATTATTCTGATGCAAACCCAGAGTTCCTACATCTAGTGTTGGTATTTGTTCCATCTACATGGTTTTTCAATTGAATAAGATCACAAGTCCTCTTCCAGAACACTAGAAAACACCATCTACTTCTACAAGGTGCAGCCTACGAAAGTTTCAGAAGCACTACCACCAGGTGATTCGGTATTGGTAATAAGGTGACTGGTAGCTCTAATCATATTTTCAAGTTGTTGCTCGATTTTAGTACTAGGATATACAGATTCAACATTTTTTTCATTTTATTAAAGAAATTAGACTGACTATGCATTAAACATATGGTTAGTCTCGAATCATGACACACCCCCCTACCACCAGCTTCTCTAAAATCCTCATCTACATTTTTGTATAAATAAAACGTCGATATTTCTTGAAATGTTGAGAGTACGAGGTCATTATGTCTCTCACAGGATCAAAATCATGTCTTTTTATCTATCTAGTAAAGAAACCTCATAATCCCATGATTCACTATAGTGCCATATGCATGACTCGAGCCACATCCCTTGAATATGGTCTATTGCCAACTCTCCTATGAGTCTGTAAATCATTAATGGGTTCAACCTGTCTTACTGTTTCATCATTACCATACATGTGATTGTTGTAAACTGAATTTCCATTTATAAACACTCCTCTAGATGGCTCTTCCATCGAAATGACTGTTATTTACCATTCTACTGTCACACTACCTACAGTCACATTATCATTCCATGCCTTTGTGTCTTTTGCATATTTATCCCCTTCTGGTACTTTATCACGATCTATGTTGATCTGGTACTTCATCACAGTTTGTTCCAATCTGGTACTCAACCCTAAATGAATCATCCTTGCTATCATTTAAGAATATATTTCCACATTTAGATTGATATGATAATGGGTGCACTTGTCTTATTACTTCATCATTTTGAAAAAGTGATTTCTAATTGAAATGTCCATTGAAAAGTGGTGACACCATTATGTATAATACTAACCTAGTTGATTCAACAAGTTCTTATCCAAGTTTATCTTTACAAGTTTCTCTTGGAGGTATTGATGGAAATCTCATGTGGTGGACTGCCCTTACAAAACCTCAATGAACTTTCATGAGAACCCTAATAGGATTAACTAGAGGGACCTCTTAGTTATTATCTGAGGTGTTCCATTGTACATTGAATAGCTAAGATTTAAGTTGAATGTGGATGATGTCACCTCTGGGATAATTGCAAACAATTAATTATGTGCCTAATAACTCTAAGGCACTCTCATACCACCTTCCTTCCTTATACTCTAAAATTGTCAATGAGTAGTATACATAATTATAAATCTTTTGAGTAATATAATAAAAAGGAAGTATCATGAAGCACAAGTAAACTCATCTTGGTACTGAACAGGCCTATTGGCAGCGGGGCCATGCTTGTATGGTACTAAGGTAAACCCGTCAGGGTACTAAACATGCATGCTGGTAGCGGGGCTATGTTGGGTAAAGAGAGTTGAAAAACATAAAGTGGCACACCTAAAACTGAACAAAAACCATTGGATCTCATTCTGAAGCATTATCAAATCTAGGAGATGACCTTTATTTCTCTCAGATGATGTTCTTAAGAACCTTCAAGTAACCTCTTTAGAGTTATATATTTAAAACAAATAGGTTTCCATGAGAAGTGGGACCCTCAGTATGTGTAATTCACCTTACCTAAGCAAGAAGAGCTTCATTTCTAAAAACTTGGATCAGAAGCAAGTTAATCATCTTGGGATGTATTCCTTTATGTGTTCCTCACTTCAAATGATATCTAAAATATGCTTATAGCACTTTTGTTTTAAAGGTACTCTAGCAAGGGGGGGTTAGTCAAATTCATTTTGAAAACTCTTGGCCACTATCCTATAATCATGTTAGATTCATATCCAGGCCATTCTCTTAACTATGATTGAAAATAGATTGGATAATACTTAACGTCAAATCACTAGTAGATCTAATCTATTACTCATGAATCCACTTTTCCATCATAACTACTTTGCCATGGGTAAGAATATGAATCATAGGCCAGGAAGTTTATACGTATAATAGTAACTTAAGGAGCTGAAGAAAGGTCGAACTTCAGGGAATGTTTGATTGAGTGAGGAGTATCATCAATTTTGAAATTTTGAAGATCATTGTTGCATGAGGACATGCAATGAATTAATCATGGGGGAATGTTAAGTCTCTATTTTGACATCTATACTTACCTATCTTACCTTGTATCCAAGCCTTTTTCCCTATGTTATAAGCCCATACTTGACTGTTTATTCCCAACCACATACCTAATGACCTAGTTCATGCTCACAAGAGGTAATTGATGATTTAAAGCATGTTTTGTTTAAATTTCTTGAATTAATTTTCTTAAAGTGTTCTATATTGTATAATCCTAATAGTTTGACTCATGAGAAGTTTATTCTGATATCTCAACATTCTGGTACTACAAGTCATTGTGCAATCTGGTACTAAACAACTACCTATAGGATTCTGGTACCAACATTCTCATACCATATTTTCTCCTCGATTTTCGGGAAGATGACAATGAATCTCCAAATTTAGGTACATGGGTTTTGTCCATACATGTGTTTTCATGTCGAATCGTGGAAAATAATATCCATATCTTGCATGTGTGGATCTCTAGCTCAGGGGGAATGATTCAATCTAAAATCATTAAATATTTCTTAACTGTCACATTGTGCCTTGATTTTTGTGCACATGGAAGAATAGATTACGAAAACAACCAATGGGTTTTTATAAACAATATCCAACTACACAATGCAGAAATAGTTTCTCATGATTCATAACATATAGACATATATCGAAGGATCCTTAACTCGAATTTGTAATATTTGGTGAAAAACCAGATTTTGAGCATAAACAGTTTAAATGAATTCTGAGTTGGGGGATTTGTTCTGATCTATCCCCATTGAATTTCCTTGTATAAATATGAAGGAAGGTGTACTGAGAGAAAAATAATTACTATGATGTAATATTGGTTCTTGGGAGAGTTTGAATATATTGTTATGATGAGAAACTAATTTTTGAATTACTGTATACCTGTCAATTCAAGGAATATGAAGTCCAGCCTTTGAAATTCCTGGATATGATTAAAGTGTTTGTTTTATAATATCCTAGAGCTACCTAGTTGGTATGGCAAGGGCCCACCACCCCAACCAAGGTAAGTCTCCTTGTATTTGTTTATGTGTCTGTGGGTAGATGTTCATGATTGTTAGATAGGCAATTATCATTTTCTGAGTTTAGAAGCTTTAATATTTGTGTCATATGAAGTAAGTGCAGGAACAACCAGGCTCCATCTCTCACCTACATGCACCAATAATGGAGTGTATTGTGTAATGTTGCCTATGTAGGGACATATTTTCTTCCAAAATTGATTAAGTTATGAGTGATTTCCTTTTTATTCCGTGCAGAAAGTTGATTACAGTTTACTGTTGAAATTAGTTTCTACAAGGGATAAAGTCATAGCCCATATCTATCTTTCATGAGCGTATAATGAGTAGATCCATCCCCTGAACAAGAATTCTGAATTAAACATTTGTTGATCAGTTTTTCATTCTGAATTTTGAATTGTATGTGTGGAGTGTTATTTGAAAGGTGTGAAACAAAGTATTCTTTTATTGAATGTTTCTTCTTTATGTTATACTCATCATACATAGGAACCTATCTATTATCAACACATATAGTGCATCAACTCTACTGATTACGAATATCGGTTGATAATTTATGTTTGGTAATATATTATGCAAATAACTGCACCAACATTTCCCCCGCAGTGTTGAGATGTATTATGAACAGATCTAGTAGAATATTATGGCCACTAGTTCTGAAATTTGCTAGAAAAATTGCACACGTTGAGATCTATTTTTTGCTAGATACAAATAGAGAGAGAGATAACAGAGATAGGGTGTACATTGATGGTCTTACATCTATCAATGTAATATTAAATCATTGTCACGCATTTCAACAACCATGTTCTAGTATATATTCAATTTTATGCTCAATGATTTATCTAATTCATGATTTGAGATGGTGAACAAAAAAATCATAAAAGAACAAAGTATTGTTCTTTTTAGGAACAAAGAACATATCTCTCAAAGACATTTCAGATTTATACATGCATTCAAAATTATCAATTCACATAGAAATTGAGATTTCTCCATTATAAATACATAAAGCTTTCATATAAATAACATGTTATGAAAACTTATCTCTTGAACTGTTCACTGTAGGTACCAGATCACTATCTTTATCTTGGGAAAATGTCATGAATCATACCTCCATACAGGTTTGAAGACATTCATTGAAAAGTAAATCCAGAAAAAAAACACATCTTGTTTGTGTTACAGTCCTTAATACAGTCCATGATACATTCATTGGCATAGTCCTCAATACAATCCTCAATATGGTCCACGATACAGTCCTCAAAATGAAATTGCACTCATTATTGTTGCTCTTCCTTGACAATTTTCACCATGGAGTTGATATTATCAACACTTCTTCACCATGGCTCTGATATTTTGATCAAATTTTCACCATGGAGAAGCTATTAGTCCCTTAAGACCATGAGAGATCTGACACCAATTGATAAAACAAAGAATCTTTGATACCAAAAGATAAAACATAAACAATAATCTCTAATATTGATTGATAAAATATACACAAGAACAACAACATGACAGAAAAGGCATACTATCCAACAATTAATGTATTCACACAAATGGTACATAGTTATAGTACAATGGGTGATGCCACCTCATAGAGAGATTTTCTCTAGATCCTAAAATAATGCATGATGACTATGCCAGACAATCCTAACTAAATCATTAGTCATCACTTGAGGATATATAACTAATATGCTAAATGAATAATACAAATATAGGTGACAATTTAGACTTAGTGATTGATTAAGGTAAGACATAGGCTAACATAATAGATCCAAAGAAATATATATGATGATAAGAATTTATTAGAGGGATATCTTTGCAACCAACTTCGTTGAGTGAAACAATGATCCCTAAGTATGATTAATTTACAAGCTTGGTGAAACAAGCATGTTACAAAAAAAAATTAGAAGTTTGTTGCAATGTGGAAAGGAGGGAGACAAAAGGACTGAGTGGCTCAAGAAAATCAACATTTCACTATTGGCGGCATGTTGGGATGGGATTTTGGGGCCCAGTTTTGGGAACTATACAGTGCATGCAAAGGAAGGACAAACATTTGGTGAACTTTCAGGGGTTAAAGAATGAAAAGGAAGGAAGACAGTTGGAAGCCATTAGTAATTTTGTGTCCATAAAGGGCTAAGAACCATTCTAATTGTATAAATATGTAAGGTTTTTTGGACATATAGGTAGCGAATGAAAATATGCAAGGTTGATGGGAGATAAGTAGGAAATTAAGTAAGTAGAATGATTATGCAATGTGTGTGATGTAAATGTGTTGACCTGCACAAACTATATCTATCTAAACAATGATACACACATTTGCAGAGAGAATTGGAAAACAAGAAGAAGGAGAGAACGAATGGAAAGAATTATCATTAACCGTTATGAATAATGAATAATTTACACATGATATACTCTGTATAACTCAATGAGTTTGACTTGAGGTGAACCAAGTGTCCATAGTGGTGGCCTAGAGTGATCTGGACATACACCAGTAGTTATGGGAGTGAAGTTCCACCTATTCTAGTCTCTTAGGCAGTTACGGGAGTGAACTACCACCTAGTTGAGTTAACTAGTCAACTAGTCTTCAGTTAACTGACTGAACAGAAACTAGTGAGGAGTTAACTCAAGGAATCAGGAATAATGCTCCACTTTGTATATGATACCAAGTAAAGGTCAAATTAACATGGTGATGATACAAATGTTGCACGGTGATGATCCTAATGCAACATCTAAACTCAACTCAACTAGTCAAATTGAAGTGTGAACTGAAAGAGAATATTCTCCAGGTGGAATATTCTCTCCTAAAATATAGGAGACTTGATAATGACTAATTATGAATAATAAAAAAATAAAAAACCTTAGGATAAAGAAATCCTAGGTGTGTGTGAAGTAACTCCAACATTCGAGAATGTAAGAGTGAAGAGCGAAAAAGAGAGATAGAGGGATAAGAGAACAACAAGGGAATAATGTATGAGAGACTCTTACATTCTTGCATAGATTGCATACTTTTTCTACTTACTTACTTTCCTACTTAGTTCCCATCACTCTTGGATATTTTCATTCAGTACCTATCTATCTATAAACCATTACATATTTATACAATTTCAATGGGGCTTATCCCATATTGATGGACCCAAAATTTCTAACAACTTTGAACAATATTCCTTCCTTTTCAAGCATCGATCTCTGAAAGTGTGCTAACTTTATTTCCTTCCTTTCCATGCATTGCATAGTTCCCAAAAATAATCCCCCAAATCATGTACCAACATTCCCACCAATATATGTTGTCATCTTAGACTCTTGCATGATGCACTTTTTCTTGTTGACCTAGAAGACATCCCTTTTCGACAATGGGGTTGTTATGGTTATCTCCTCTACTTTTTCTTTCATGCAAGAATTTAACATATGGGTCAACTTATGTGTGTCTTATGGATCTTTAAGCAAGAACTAACATCAGTGTAAGAAGGTATTGACTTGATATTTGACATCCTCCATGTGACATAGGTCACATAATACTTTTGCACATGTCATGCATTGCAAATCCTCTTTGTGTTGTTATTCATAATATTTTTGTTGAGTGTGTTGTAATATGGTATGTCTAAGTACTTCTTCTATCAATATTTAAGTCGCACACTAGATTTACTCACGCACATGAGCCAGGTCCTAGCATACTCTTTCTTTTTCAAGGGATCTCTATGCCTCACGCAAAAACTACTTCTACTAAGAAACATCAAACATGGGTTATTTTCTATCTTCCAACTAGTCCTAATTCCTCTTCTCTAACTCCTATTCACTGGATATTTCCACAACACTATCGATTGGGGTAACGTATTGTTGAATTCACCTTATTCTTCACTTTTTTTGTCGCTCATGTCTTCTTCTTCTATTTCTATGACTCCAATATCTTCACTATCTGTTGTGTTTTATTCTTGATTAAAAATGTCCAAGGGTGGTGGAATAAAGGGAGGGGGGGCAAGTCCATATTATTTTGAAATTCCTTGTGAGGTGCCTAGAGAGGAATGTACTTACAGAAACACAAGAGCATCTTATAAATATATCAAATAATCTTCCCAACCACTAGGGGAGCCTCCATATTCCTTTTATTTTGGTGCTTCAATAATATGCTCCCTCTCTTCCTGACCTGATTGCGCACCACAAATGTGCACTCCTGAATAAGGGTCAATATGCACATTTACATTAAACACTTCCTTTCCCAGTTTAATATATGCAATATGACACAGACACCCGACCCTCGGGCCAAGATCCACGCAGGATCATTCTAAATCTGCCCCTGAGTCAAATTCACTCTTCGATTCCTCCACAGGGAATCCCACACACAGTCAACAGTGTTTTCCACAGGTCCTTATAGGTATTCCTACGTGATCAAACACAAGGCATCAACCCAAATCTCCTGACCAACATTATGATCACGCCCTTTGTTGAATCGAGGCTTTGGGTTTTACGATATCGCGAATGCTGTTGTTGAGTTTCTGACTCTTCAACCCTCCGAAACCCGAAATGTCGAAAGGATGAAATCCTTGGTCGCTTCCTCCTCCAAAGTTGTTTCATGTTTCATGACTTCAGGAATATTGGAGAAAAGAACCCCAACTTCTTCTCTTCGAAACCACCGAAATGTCAAACCCCGATGCGTTCTTCAAAGGTTGGCTTCCCAATGAAAATTTTCATCAATTCAGAGTTTCGAAATTTGTGACTTCACAAATCCAGATACAAGTCTCTCGGTTATCCAACCTCAGACACCTGAAATAGTCAACATAGATTGACTCCACCTGGCGATGAGTACATGCCACCTGTCCACTCAATCTTTCTAGCTTTTAGAACTTGAACAACTCGTCGACAACCGTTCCTCTATCACTTCAAAACCTTGAGATCTAAAATGGTGCCTTTCAGAGGATCAATGGCTATAAGCCTTCGCTCAATCCGACGACCCATGTTATTTTAGGCTTTCGGGTACCACGAGTTTGAAACTCTCGATCCCAAAATGTTGCCTCCTATGCTTCCCGACAACCGAAGTGTCGAACACTGAAATTCCATGCTAAAATCCTATCGTGACTTGTGACTTTGGGATTTCCACTCCACTATTATCTGACTCCTTATCGTCAGGACCCCCCAAAATGCCGAACTCTGAAATTATGAAGCACCAAAAATTCTATGCCTCATCTTCACACACAATAATCCATATCGCGATTTAGAGGTTCGAGTGACCAAGGTATTTGGCTTGCACTCTGGACTTACAAACCTCGATTTGCTGAAATGATCTTGACATCTTGACGTTGAATATTGAAACCAATGTAATGGGTTCGTCCAACCCTTATCCACCCTGCAACTCTTTTAGATCCTACGTTCCTTGTGACTTCATGAGTTCTCCATGGAAAATTTTGACCGTTCGATTTCTTCCTCAAGAATCTCTGTGAAGCAAGCCAATGTTCTCCCTTCTAAACTTAACTTCTGCATGATGATTTTTGCTCCCCGTCTCCCTTTTATTTCTTCAAAGGTACTAACCATGCTGAGCTTTCACTTGCGAACTCAAGCCTCGAAAGGACTCCTGCATGCACTCCTTGCGGCAGACCTTCAAATACTTCTGGGTATTTGATTCTTCGACTCTGTGCACTCTCAGCGACAACAGTTCCTCACTCTTCAACCTTAGTTGATAAATTCTAAGTCTTCGACTAGCCTACGCACACCTTGCATGGCCTTTGTGCTTCACCTACACTTCTGCTGGAATAAGAACAATGGTATCCCTCCCGAGCTTTCTGAGATAAAACTCAGAATCCTTGTCAACGCACACCTTGTGAACGTTTCACTGCACTCCTTCCAAGAACTCTCTCAGGATGAGAAACAGTTGAAACTCATTCTCTTTCTCTCTCAGAATTCATACATTCAACATGAAATCATACATTCAACACAACATAAAAACAAATGAATAATAAAGAGAATAAAACAACTATAAGCATACTATTCAGCAAATGTAAACAGTAAGCATCATAACACCATGAAATTTGAGTCAAAGATTCATATATTAACTCAAGCTCCTGTACATCGGTTCTTCTTTTACAACTTTCAGCTATAGCTCTCTTCTTCTATTCTATGCAAATGATCTAATCTACTATGATACAAAGATGAGGGTGTCTATATCACTTTTCCCTCCTACGCTTCTAAAACTGTCTAATCTGTTAATTCAAACCTACCTACTTTCATTAACTGGGCTTAAATTCCTTTTACATTGACAGATGAGAGAAAATCGCTCACGATCTATTTACAACAGCCAAATATAAATGCAAGTACGCTTCTATCCATTACATTAATATCCGCTTCTTAATTTTTCAAAAAATTTCAAAACGTGTAAAATGTGTGCTGCACTTTTCCAGTTGTCTTCCGCCTTCATGCTCACTTGGCTCCTTACGATGCTCCTGCATCATACTCCCTCGCTTGAAAATTTTCATGAACTCCTGTTCATAAGCTCTTGCATGGTCTTTCCATGCTTATGAATTTCTTCTTCATCTTCCCAACTATCATCTTCAATTGGATGTCCTTTCCATTTGACCAAGTATTCAAAATACTCTTTCCTCCTGGTCTTCTTGCCAATCCTCTTGGCAGTTATGCTTTCCATCTATGGATTTTTAGCTACAGGAATTTGTTTTGTCCATTGAACCTCTTTATTTTCTCCTTCTGTTCTTACTCCTTCATCTTTGTAAGGGTACAAATCCACAACATCGAATATCGGTGAGATTCTGATCCCATCGGGTAATTCAATCTCATATGCGTTTGCCCCAAATTTCTTTATGATCCTGCATGGTCCAATCTTTTTCATCTTCAATTTATTATATGTCCCTCTTGGGAACCTTTCCTTCCTTAGATGTGAAAGAATCAGATCACCAACTTAAAATCGATTTTCTCGCCTGTGTTGACCTACTCTCCGATTGTATTCTTGACTTGAACTCTACAATCACTCCTTGATTTGGCTGTGAAGCTCTTTCATTGCTTCTGGAAATTTCTTTGCACTAACACTTCTGAATTCAACTTGTTTTGTATCTTTCAATTGAAAAAATCCCCTTGGATATAGTCCATATACAATCTAGAATGGACTCTTCCCTGTGCTTCTGTTGAGTGAATCATTATAAGAAAATTTCACCTGTGGCAGAATGTGATCCCACTGACTGTGGTGTTCAGTCACTAGGCTCCACAACAAATCTCCCAAGGTTCTGTTCACAACTTCTGTCTATCCATCCATCTAAGGATGATACTCTAAGATAAAAGACAAACTTGTCCCCAACTTCTTCCATAAAGTCCTCCAGAAATGTCCTACAAACTTGGTATCCCAATCAAAAACAATACTCCTTGGCAAGCCGTGAAGTCTGACGACTTCCTTGAAAAATAGGTTCACAATATAAGTTGTGTCACTGGTTATCTGGCATGGTATGAAATGTGCCATCATATAAAATCTATTGATTACCATAGAGATTGAATCATACCCTCTTTGTGTCCTTGGCAGTCCCAATATGAAATCCATGCGCACTGCATCCCACGACCTCTCAACTATGGGTAATGACTAGTATAACCCTGTGTTCTGCCTTTTTCCCTTTGTGTGCTAACAAATTTTGCATCTGTCCACAAATTTGTTAACATCTGTTCTCATCCCTAGCCAAAAATATGAGCCATTCAACTCTGAGAACGTCTTGTCATGACCGAAATGTCCCGCCAATCCTCCACTGTGTTTTTCTTTCAGCAAATTCTCCCTCATGGAACATTTTGGAATACATAGCTAATTACCCCAGAATAATAATCCATCCTGGATCATGTATTCAATCCACTGGATTCTGTCCCTGATAATTTGAATCTCATATGCCTCCTTAAAATTTGGGTCATCCCTATACATATCTTTGAGGTTATCAAAACCTAAAATCTCGACTATGAACTCCTGCATAAGAAAACATTTCCTTCTCAAAGCATTAGCAACTTTGTTAGTAGTTCCAACAATATGCTTGATTAAAAAAGTAAAATTCTACATGAATTCAACCCATTTAACATGTTTTTGGTTCAACTTCTCCTGTTGAGTTACGAATTGTAAAGCATGATTATCATTGTACAAAACATACTCTTTAGGAACCAAATAATGTCTCCATTTCTTCAGTGCTTGTATGACTGCATAGAAATTTTTGTCATATGTTGAGTACTTGATATTCTCTTCATTCAAATTTTCACTAAAGTATGCGATCGACCTGTCATCTTGGCTCAAGACCGCTCCAATTGCAAATCCACTCGCATCACACTTGACCTGGAATGTCTTGTCAAAATCCGACAAAACCATAATGGGCTGCTCAGTGATCTTTTTCTTTAGCAGATTGAAACTCTTCTCTTCTTCCTCTATCCAGTGAAAAGATATATGTCTTTTCTTCACCTTATCCATCATCAGTGTGCTAATTCCACTAAAATTTCGGATGAATTTCCTATAGAAACTTGCCAAACCATGGAAGCTTCGAACTTCATACACACTCTTCGGTGATGGCCAATTCTTAATCGCATTTACCCTTTCCAGATCCATCTTCAACTCATTTGCAGAGATAAAAAAACCCAAGTAAATGAGTTATGTCCTCATAAATGACGGTTTCTTCATATTTATCAGCAATTTCTCTTACTGTAATCTTCTCATTACTATAGCTAAAATCTTTAAGTGTTCTTCTTTTGTCTTGCTGAAAATTAATATATCATCAAGATATACAATGACGAATTTCCCTATGAAATCATTCATGACTTTATTCATCAATATCATGAAATTACTGGGCACATTTTTTAAGCCAAATGGCATGACAAGCCATTCATATAGCCCCTCATTCGTCTTGAATGTTATTTTCCATTCATCACCTTCTCTCATTCGAATTTGATGATATCTGATTTTCAAATCAATCTCTAAAAAAAACTTTTCTCCGCTCAAGAAATCCATCAAGTCATCCATCCTTGGTAATGGAAATCGGTATCTAATGGTAATTTTATTGATTTCCCTTGAGTCTATACACATTCTCCATCCTCCATCTTTATTTGGGTTGAGCACTGTTGGAACAACGCATGGACTCAAGATTTCTTGAATCAATCCTTTGTCCATTAAATCCTGGACCTGTCTCTTAACTTCTTCATTTTCCTGTGACGTTAATCAATATCCTGCTTTGTTTGGAAAATTGGCTCTAGGTATAAGGTCAATGTGATGACTTGTACTTCTGATAGGTGACAAAGAGCAAGGTAGTTCGTCCACTACTATATCCACAAACTCTCCCAACAACTCCTGAATTTCTTCTAGTAAATCATCTATCCTCATACTGGTCAAAACAATTTTGGGATTCCTGACCACAATAAATTGTGTGTCTTCCTTCTTCTTAACCTCATCAAGAAATTCCTTCCCACTCATGAGAAGTACAATGTTTCTCATCTCTGTTTTAAAATCTTTATCTTTAATCGACAACAACATGTGAGGCTTACCATTTTTCTCTAGGGTGCACATGTTCTTTCTCCCATCATGAACCACGTTTTTTCCATATTTCCATGGTCTACCCAGTAATAGATAACAAACATCCATGGGAATGGCATCACACAATATTTCATCCCTATATCCTCCTATTTTAAATTCAACTAAACATTGTTTAGTGACATTTACCTTATGTCCTTTTTGTAGCCATGAAACTTTTTATGGGCCTGGATGTACAATAGTCTCCAGCTCTAGATTTTCTACCATCTCTGTAGATACAAGATTGTTTGTGCTACCGCTGTCCACTATGACTTTGCATACTCTATCCTTAGTCTTGCAAGTAGTCTGAAACAAACTATTTCTTTGGGCTAGGTTCTCTGCCTCCTTCTTTGGCTTCAAGAGAACTTTCCTCATCATCAAGGATCTTCTTCCCTTAGCATCTTCTACCTCAAAATTCTATCCTTGAGCTTCGGCAATGTGAGTCTTACCACCATATTTCTTCTTATCTGGACACTCATAGGATTTATTTCCAATTTTTCCACAGAGAAAGCATTTCACTTGACCACCTCTACCTCTTCCTCATCCTCTGGTTCAAGGAAAAGTATTTCTATCAGCATACTATCCTCTCTGTGATCTTCCACCTCTCTCAGGTTGAGTTTGAGGTTTCTTCTCCTCTTCTTTAGGTTTCTGAGTCCTGTGTTGGGAAATTTTTTTTCCTCTGAATTGACTTCTACCTCGACCTCTTTGACCTTTCTTTCAGCTCATCTTCTCTTCAGCTTTCAGAGCCATCTGATAAGCATCCTCTACAGTCCAAAGGCTCATCATGCTCATCTCATCTTGAATGTCATATCTCATACCATTCATGTACCTGGTAATATTTTCATCATCACTTTCCCGATGACCTACCCTGATGTTTATCTTGTAGAATTCTTCAGTGTATTCTTTCACAGAACCCATCTTTTGTCTCAAATTTTGCATCCTCTGAAACAGAGTAATTTGATAATCCTTGGGTATGAATTTGGATTTTATCTTCGCAACCATTCTATCCCAGGTTTTGATTTTCCTCATGCCCTTGCAGCATCTGTCAGCCCGCAGTTCATCCCACCATGGTGTTTCATGCCCTTTAAGTCTAGTGATGACAAGTTTGACTTTCTTGTCTTCCTCGACATCCTCATAGTCGAAGTATTTGTCTAGAGCTCTAATACAGTCTAGAAGCTCTTCATCCAGGTTTCCCTCATATATGGGAATCTCCATCTTTTCTCTGGCACCTATCCTTGCAACAACCCTGAATAGGTTCTCATATGTAGCATCTTCGACTGCGACTTCTTCTCCTTCGTTTCCAGCTTCATTTTCACTTTCATCTTTGCTGATATCTCAAGTGTTGACTATGTGCCTTTGTGTTGTCTCCATAGCATCAAGCCTAGCACATAAATTACACATTTCTCTTTCCACTGTTGGATCAGGCATTGGCCTGTCTCTTCTTCTCGGTGGCATGACTGTAAAATGTTCCCTTGTTGTCTCTGCTACAGAAAGAAATGAACTTGTTCTGAGCTCTAATACCAAACTGATGCATATTCGAGTACTCTTCTTCCTTATGCTTCCTTCGTCTACAATATAAAAACAAGGTCAAGCTCTGATACCAAAATGATGCAAACCCCCGACCCTTGGTCCAAGATCCACGCAGGATCATTCTAAATCTGCCCCTGAGTCAAATTGACTCTTTGATTCCTCCATAGGGAATCCCACACACACACAACAATTTTTTCCATAGGTCCTTATAGGTATTCCCACATTATCAAACATAAGGCATCAACCCAAATCTCTTGACTAACAATATGATCATGCCCATTGCCAAATCGGGGCTTCGTATTTTGTGATATCACGAATCCTATTGTTGAGTTTCTGACTCTTCAACCCTCCAAAACCCGAAATGACGAAAGGTCGAAATCCTTGGCCGCTTCCTCCTCCAAAGCTGTGTCGTGTTTAGCAACTTCAGGAATCCTGGAGCAAAGAAACCCGACCTCTTGTCTTTGAAATCACTGAAATGTCAAACCCCGATGTGCTCAATAAAGGCTAGCTTCCCAACGAAACTTTTCATTGATTCAGAGTTTCAGACTTTGCGACTTTGTGAATCTAGATACAAGTCTCCTGGTTCTCCAACCTCCGACACCTGAAATAGTTAACGAAGATTGACTCCACCTGGCATTGAGTACATGCCGCCTATCCACTCAAGCTTTCTGGTTTTCAAAAATTGAACAACCCTTCAATAGTCATTCCTTTATCACTTCAAAACCCTGAAATCCCAAATGGTGCCTTCCATTAGATCAACGGCTATAAGCCTTCATTTGATCCGATGACCCACGTTATTTTGGGCTTCCAGGTACCAGGAGTTTGAAACTCTCAATCAAAAAACACTGCCTCCTCTGCTTCCCGACAATCGAAGTCCTGAACTTCGAAATTCCACACCAAAATCCTATCGTGACTCGCGACTTCAGGATTTCTGCTCCACTATGCCCTGACTCCTTGTCGTCAGGAACCCTCGAAATGTCGAACTCCAAAATTCTAAAGCGCTAAAAATTCTATGCCTCGTCTTCACACATGATAATCCATATCGCGATTTGGAAGTTCAAGTGACCAAGGGATTTGGATTGCACTCTAGACTTACGAACCCTAATTTTTCGAAATGATCTTGATGGATCAACATTGAATCATGAAGCCAACATAATGTGTTCGTCCAACCCTTATCCACCCTGCAACTCCTCTAGATCCTATGGTCCTCACGACTTCGTTCTTTCTCCACGGAGAATTTCAACCGTTCAATTTCTTCCTCAATAATCTCTGTGAAGTGAGCTAATGTTCTCCCTTCTGAACTTAAATTCTGTGCGATGATTTTCTCTCCCCTTCTCCCTTTGATTTCTTCAAAGGTACTAACCATCCTGATATTTCACTTGAAAACTCAAGCCTCGAAAGGAATCTTTCACGCACTCCTTGTGGCAGACCTTCAAATACTTTTGGGTATTTGATTCTTTGACTTTGTGCACTCTCGACAACAACAGTCCCTCACTCTTCAACCTTATTTGATAAATTCTAAGGCTTTGACTAGCCTGCACACACCTTTCACGGCCTTTGTGCTTCACCTGCACTTTTTCTGGAATGAGAACAATAGTATCCCTCCTAATCTTTCTGAGATAAAACTCAGAACCCTTGTCAACGCACACCTTGTGGATGTTTCACTGCACTCCTTGCAGGAACTCTCTCAGGATGAGAAACAATTGAAACTCATTCTCTTTCTCTCTCAGACTTCATACATTCAACATGAAATCATACATTCAACATAGCATAACAACAAATGCGTAACAGAGAGAATAAAACAAATGTAATCATACTATTCAACAAATGTAAACAGTAAGAATCATAACACCATGAAATTTGAGTCAAAGCTTCATATATTAACTCAATCTCTTGTACATGGGATCTTCTTTTACAACTTTCCTCTATAGCTCTCTTCTTCTATTTTGTGCAAATGATCTAATCTACTATGATACAAAGATGAGGGTGTCTATATCCATTTTCCCTCTTACGCTTCTAAAACTGTCTAATCTATTAACTCAAACCTACCTACTTTCATTAACTTGGCTTAAATGCCTTTTACATTGACAAATGAGAGAAAATTGCTCACGATTTGTTTACAACAACCATATATAAATGAAAGTACGCTTCTAGCTATTACATTAATATCCACTTCTTAATTTTTCAAAAACATTTCAAAACGTGTAAAATGTGTGCTGCGCTTTTCCATCTATCTTCCGCCTTCATGCTCGCTTGGCTGCTTACAATGCTCCTGCATCACACTACAACCTTTTGCAAAATCACTCTCTCCACTCAGCATATGAATGCTTCACACACCATCCTCTCTCCATCTTAGTGTAATTCCACTACACCAAGTGCCAAATCATCTTCTGATTGGAGCCTCACTCTATTGCACAAAAAGTCCTTTTATTGTCAGTGCATATTCGTATAACATTTCCTCATCTGATTCTATCACTACACTAAAATGGTTATTCTACGAACCACACATGTGTGCTCTATTGTCTCTTAAGGTTATGGCATACTGCAAAAATCAAAGGGTATGTTATTTGTCACCTAGGACATCACTACCACTACTATCACTACTTGCATCTTTGATTATAAGTATATTTGTAGGCATGTATTGGCCTATGCTCCACTTCAACACAACATCCTTTCTCACACCACTTCCTAGTGTGATATTTTTCTTGAATTTTTCTCCTCAGCCTGACACCTCACTGCGCACCCTTGGATAACTCTTCTCCACTCCTTTGACAAGCTCTAGCTTAATTCTCTTCCTCACCTTATATCTTGACTCTTTTTCTCCTTTGATCCTTTAAGTCCATTCAAGTTCTCCCCTCATCTCAACAACTTGTTGGATCCTCCTTAATGGATCAATATTCCGGCTCTTTTTCCCCCACCTTTGCAAACCCCCCTGTAAAGTTCTAAGTAGTTTACTCATTCATTCTATTGGGATGCATGTGCATCATTATTCTTTCCACAAATACCATCTTGATCCAAGGTTGAATTTCTTCTAGAATTCACTTCCTTAGAACTTCTTCACACTTTCATTCACCCTCAATGAAAGAATCACTATATGATATAGGGAAGTCAATAATGTATCCTTATTTTACTCGAGAAAACAAAAAATTAATAGCTCAGTGCCACTTGTTATCTAGAACCTTGAAGGTATCAATACTGTCTTCATCCCAAACTATTAGCTCCACTAGCAATGCAGTCAGAATGACTTTATATTGTTTATTTAACCATTCCTGCAATAGAAATGGAAACTATTTGGAGAATATTTGATGTATGTACAAGTAACTATTATAACCCTAATTTGCACCATACATGCTTACCTGGCATCAGGCCATCTCATATCCCTTCTTTTCCAAGGCACTGTTGAACAACTCTTTAAAAAACCTCTTTTATAAGGTCCTACGTTCCCTACTCCATTACTGCATGCGTGTACACGCTAACTGACCTAAAATAGCCCATGTGGACCTACAAAAGCATGAAAAAAGGAATGTTCCCAACAGAGAACACATATTTGGGTGAGAACTGAAACTCCCAGCCATGCATGGCCGATCGTTTGTCCAAATACCTAGCTTCTTCTAGCCTATAAAAGAACGATTAGGGGTCCCATTTGGAAGGAGGAGAATAATAGTAAAGAAACTCTACCCAATTGCATATTTCCATTGTCCCAACCCATTAGCCATTCTTGTGCAAAGAGAGATACAAAGAAAACAAGAGGAGCCTAGGATCAAGATTCACGGAGCAGTGGACGGTCTCAACATTGTTAGTTGATTCATCAAATTTAATAATAAAGAAATTATTTTCCTGTCCCACTATATGAGTTCTTCATAGTTCAGTAAATATATGTTTGAATCTCTAACCCATTAGCCTGTAGGTAAAATTCATGTGTATTTTCTTGCTTGTTTTGTATGTAGTTCATCCTTGGGAGGAGAGTTGCTAACAAGTGATCAAGTGTGAAGAAGGATCGACATCAACCATCCGGAACAAGCTATGTTGGTCTAACCATGTATTTGCTGAAAAGAAATGGGGATTAGGTCAGGGGATGAAGGTAGAAACTAGGTTTCTTTTAGTCATATCTGCAGCATACTATAACCCTATTTTCTAGTCCGTAGGGGGATTTCCCACCACAACAAAATTGGTGACCATACTGGGGATGTCTCTAGGGTTCCTGGGAGTATTTTTGGGTAGTTTTAAAAGAATGGTTTTCTTGCCTGTTTTTTGAAGTTTCTAGAAATTCTGAGCTAACAGAGAGTCTATTTTTCCATACCAGCTATCTTTGTTATTTTCTTGACTGTGTTTTTTCAATACCCATAGAGGTACACGCATTATGCATAAGGTCTGCACGCGTGTACTCGTGCCATGTTCTCTTACAGCCCACGTGTAAACACTAGCTGAAGAAGTAGCAGTAGCGTGTAGATTCTAGAAACTTTCTGAGGTAGTCATCCTCTTCCCTATCAGAATCAGTCATTCTCAGGGGATTTCTCGAATTCTTTATAAGTCTTGGTTGTGTGCAGTCTCGTCTCATATTCATTTGTTTTACGAATTTTTTCCTTACATTGTTTGGTTTTTCTATTAAAGAGAGTGTCTAAGCCTTCAAGAGATCTTGGTTTTCAATATCGATGATCTCTTCCTGGTTTGGATTGTCTGTTTTTATATTTTCAGAGTTTTAGAGATAGACACAGCCTGTAGAAGGTCAGCACACATGTACATGCCCTCTGGCTCTACACAGCTCGCGTGCACATGCTTGTTGTTGGATTGTCAATAGTGTGCTTGTGCAGGATAGTTTTTGTTGAGGGTAAGACAGTCATCCTTTCCCTTGACAAGAGTTTACCTCTCAGGTTTCTGAATCTTTGTCCTAACAGTCAGTATCTTAGGGTTGATCTTATCCTTAGCTTGTTTTTTTCATTTAAAAGTTGTTATTAAAAAGTATTTCTTTAGGGTTTTTAGACAAGTGTGAGAGTCATGTTTTAAGTTGCTAGTGTGTGATTTCTTGAAGTGATTCTTTGCAATCTGCGATTAGGCCAGAATTTGTTTTTTCATGGTTTTTTACTTGTTGGTATTTTTTCTTTTTGCGTTATCAACAATTAAATAAAAAAAAAGAAAATCTCTTTCATTTTCTTGTTTGGTGGAAAAGTGTGATTTTGCATTAGTAGCCAAGGAACAATCTTTGTTTTCTTAATTTATTGATAGTTTACTTAGATCGTAAGTAGCTCATAGTCAAGTGAAATCCTTCTTTAATTTTGTTGATTCAAAAGATCTTAGAAAAAATTAAAAATAAAAATTTTGAAAAGTTGTTGAAAATTTGTGTTAAGTGAAATTTTTTGTTTCTAGCTTTCTATTCATTTTTTACTTTCATCTTTCAAACATCATTAGTTTCACTTTCATACCCATTTAAATAAGAAAAGACATAAAATTAACACTAAATCTAAAATTTATTAGACTTTTATGTTTGTAGGGTTAACCAACTAGTTCAGGATTAGGGCCTTGGACTAGGTTGGAGAGGAAACTCTTCAAGGCCATTAAAATAAAACATTGGAGTCTGAGTTAGGGAGTGTCCAAGTCCAGTATCATGAAAGTTATTCGGGACCCCCCTCTAACAAAGGGGATAAACATGAGGTTATGTGCGGAAAGGTAGTGGATATAACCCCTCCAAAGCTAGACTAATCGTAGTGGAGAAAACATATAGAGGGCTTGTTTTGGGATTCCATTGATTTAATTTTCCACGGAGCTTCATGGGTCTCAAATCCATTCGAGATCCTTAGTTTTATTTCAGACCACTTGCTTTTGATACCCTTGATAGGTTTCGGGCTCAATACCCTTCTCAATGTGGTCTACTCGACCTTCGACTGTACCCACCTGGTGACTATTTACGCGCTAGGAACCTAGTTTCCTATCTTCTCTAGGGACATACACAGGTGATTGCGAGGGTATACCATGGTACCTAGACAAAAATTGGGCCATGCTTTGTAGAGTATACCTGGAGGGTGCATCCGTGTTCGAGTTTCACTTGCACCAGTAAGTTGCTCTAGTGTTGGTTGTTGTAACTGTTCTTCCAATTAATTTAGTGTTTTCCTGTCTTATCTTATAGGGACTTTTTCAATGCATGTTGTTTTTGAATGGTTAGTCTACCATAGTGTGTCTTTGATATTCTCAAACAGTGGAGGATCATGATCTATGTCGGTCATGAAGGATTTTTGGCCTATCTCCGGTTACACTGGAGCCACCCCTGCCACCACTAAGGTGAAAGCTAGACCAACAAGGGTCTTTTGAAGCGACCGGGTCACAAGAAATTGTGCCCAACAAACATCCATAGGAATCGACCACTGTATACCTTGGAGCATAAGATTTTGGTCTGGTTGAAACCTCCACCACTGATCTTTCGGCACCCACCATCATACTGATTCATCCTTACGAGTGCCAGACAGTGTCGCACATAGAAATGGAAACAAATGTTGTTACTCCTTCTGGGAATTCTTCAATTCCCAATAAGGTTGTCACCACAAGATAGTTTCCACCTCCTAACCCACCATCACCGATCTGGGCCACCATGGTATCGAACGCAACTACATTGCATAGTGGTCCAATCCCATCTCTGGCAGTGGCCACACCCCCTTTCAAACCAAGTGCGATAAGCCCTCCGTTCTCATATGGGATGCCTAGTTCAGGTACAAGTCCTATACTTTCCTAGTCCACTTCATAGACTTTACATCTTGCGGTAGGGAGCTCTAATGCTCCTCTGCAAGGACACATGGGGGGAACTACTGCTCCTTTTAATGCTTTCCCTTATGGGGGAGGTCATATACCTCCTTTGTCCCCTTCACTCGGTGGCACGCATTAGCAATCCATCGGGCCACCTACACACCATAGTTTATTTGGAGCGAGGAGTCAAGGACCACCTTCTCATAATATTCCATTAGGTTAGACATCATTTTCTTTGTTTGGTGCATTTGGTAACAACGCCTTCTCGTCAACTACTTTCCTAACTAGGGGAAACCCCAGTTTTAGACAACCTATTCCTATGCAGGGTACTATTCCTGCACAGGGGGCACACCTAGAAACTTATTCCATAGCAAGGCCTTGGAATTGTTGGTAGGTCTTCGTTCCCTCGTCAGGAATGTTGACCTAGGGTAATTCTTCTCACAATCAATGGAACCCCAGACAAAGAACTATGCCTATCCCCACGAGACCGACATGGGGCAATCCTTCACAAAGTCCTTTGAATATAATGCATTCCCAACCATCCATGTCCTATTTCGGATATCAGTTGATGATGTCTCCTCACACGCAAAATCCATATGTTGGACATGGCCATGGTTTCTACCAAAATTCGCGCCAGCAGCCAAAATTTTCTTGCCAGCCTGGTTCCAGTCAAAATCCAAGCTCCTTTTTCCCAGGTTATCACCAACAACCCAAATTACCTTTCTTGGCACCTTTGCATTTTCCAGACTTGACAAGGTTGTTGAATGACCCAATCTGTCATGATCCGCATTGGCCTCCTATGTCGACGAAGTTTTCTTCGGACATCCAAAAGTTCGAAGCCAAGCCTAACAAAGATCCAGGAGATCATGTGACTACCTTCCACCTTTGGTGTTCATCTAACTAGTTGAAAGACAACTCCGTACAATTGTGATTGTTTCAACATACTCTCATAGGGAGTGCCACGAAATGGTACATTGAGCTCCATTGCTCAAGATACTCTTCCTTCGGTGAACTAGTGATGGATTTCCTAAACCATTTCTAGTTACCTGTGAGATACGACACCGACACTGAATTGCTGGCCAATTTCTCACAAACAAAAGTGGGCCATATCTCTGATCACATTCGAGAATGGAGGCACAAAAAGAGTTTAATTAAGGTACCAGTCCCACCAGTGTTCGTGTTCGAGTGGTTTCTTAAGTCTTTGGTCCCACAATTGTCCAAGGACATCGCGATGTCCAGAGTATTTTCTAAAGAAGATGCCATCATGAGAGCTCAACAACTTCAGATAATCTATTCTCAGTCCATTTTATTATACGAGATCTTGGCAAATGCACCACGCTCTATAATTCATAACACGAGACAAAGAGTTGGACCACATGCCGATGGTATTGTTCATTCAGCACAAACAAAGCCCACTGAGAAATTGACGAAGCAGTTGCAGCAGTTGTCTATACAACACACATCGGCCAACCAAACTACTTCTTTGGCTGCTCTCCCTACCAAAAGATCAGATGTACACACAATGCAATCGACTAATCCAAAGGACACCTAGCAACCTGAAGGAAATAAAAAAAAATGAAATTAGGATAAGGGGGATAGAAAACCTATGAATAATGTTGTCGGGGGCAACACTGAGAAGAGGAAGGTGAGGTATCCATGTAACCTGTGCATGGAAGACCACCCGACCCATCGATTTCCCCAGCTTGAAGAGGCCCAAAAGTTCATAACACAACAGTTGTCGATTGTGTTAACCAATCCTTTTCAACATGGAAAAAATCTAATACAATCCTTTGCAAGCATGGAAGGGGGCAGCCAAGGACCCTCTATGTGTTTAATCAACCCTGCATTCGCGAATGTATATGTAGTGAGGGGTGAAACTTTTATATCGACTAGATTGCATGACTATAGTAAACCAAGCACCTCTGTGAAGGGCAAAGAAGCTAAACTCCCATCTATTCCTCTATAGATTGAGAAGACATTGGGTGAAACAATGGCATGCATCCCCAAAATTGTGTTCAAAAAAGCTTCTCACAACCCAAATGTAAGGGCCGCCTAGAACTATTCTATGGTGGAAGATTTATCACAAACCCGTTGTACAATGTCCACTTTGGAGGTCCTCCAAAGTTTCCCTTCCCAGAGGAAAGCCTTGTTAACCACTTTAAGATCTACTGAGACTTGTAATCCAGGTACAATCATGTTGGATACAACCAACCTAAAACCTCGTCTACCTTACCAAGTAACATTTCAGATAGTAGTGGCTTATCCCACAAAAATGTTTACTTGGAATATCTTTTGCACAGTGTTCAATGAGGGAGCGTTGACATGCGTTATGTCGTTGGCATGTTGGAAGGTCGTTGGCCAACCCGTTTTGTCTTTGTCGCCTACTCTCCTCATGACTTTCGACGATCGTTCATTCCAACCACATGGTATAATTCCCTCCTTCCCCATCCAGTTAGGACGGAAGATCATGCGTGTCGAGGTAGAGGCAGTCAATGCTCCCCTCAACTATAACCTCTTGTTAGGAAGGAGTTGGACTTATGCCATGTAAGATGTGCTTGCTACACTTTTTCGGGTCTTGTTGTTTGCACACGAGGGCTAGATAGTGACCATCAATCAATTATCTTTCTCTAGACCTTACCCTTCATTAGAGACATCCATGGTCCCGATGGTTGATAATCCTCAACCAGGTGTCATCAACATAGGGGTTGGTTTGTGGCCATATTTTATGGGTACCTTCGACTACCCGCCCCCTCAAGGTTAGATCAAGTTTATATCTAATCACCATAAGGTTGAGATTTTTCAAGTTTCATCATTCAGTATTACTTACTTCAATGATCTGTGGATACTTCCTTCCCCATCGACCATGATGGATGGGACAAGGCACCCGAGCATGTCCATACCCTTGTCCGTGGTTGAAGTAGTGTACTCTTTAGTTCAGCAAGCTTCAGCCAATGCTGATCCAACTCTGGCACAAGAGTTTGCTCCACTTCTAAGGCCTATTTGGGCTCAGAGTTCTCTCACTGATACTGATTAATTAGACTTAGTATTGCCCTCTGATGAAGCAATAATTGAGGCAATGAATAGTCTAGATAAACCTTGGGAAGATCTTCATCACAGATCATACTTCCTCCTAGAGTTAAGTAGAATCGAAGCTAGAGAATTCACCGTGACTATGATGGGAGATAGGTCTTGTCCCATTAATACCTTAGCAACACCCAAGGTCTATGGTGAGGGTAATATGGTGACTATCTCTGAAACCTTACCAGTCAATATCTCCGAAAACCCTAGCATCGTGGAGAATGTTTTCATCGGAGATGATTTCTCCCCTGAAGAGATTCAAATCTACATAGATCCTTTTAAAGAATTCTGCAACTTTTTTGCCTGGACTTACGAGGAAATGCTAGGCATCGATCCAAAAATAGTTGAACATGAAATGACAATGTATCCAGATGCCAAGCTTGTCTAGTAGAAGCTTCATCTATTTAACCCTAGGAAAGTAGCAACCGTTAAGGTTGAGGTTGAGAAATTTCTAAAATACAGTTTTATATACCCTATCCATTTGACCCAATGGGTGTCAAACCCTGTGCCAGTCAATAGAAAACAAGGCACAATTCGTGTATGTATAGACTTTCATGATTTGAACAAGGCCTATCCCAAAGATAATTTTCCCACACCATTCATCGATCAGATAATTGATGAATGTGCAGGTTGCGAGGCCTTCTCTTTCATGGATGGTTTTTCGGGATATAACCAAATACAAATCAAACCTGAGGACCAGCACAAAATGACATTCATCTGTCCATGGGGTACATTCGCGTATCGTAAGATGCCTTTTGATCTCAAAAATGCTGGAGCCACCTTTCAGCGGGCCGTGTCTTCTACTTTGCATGACCTCAAGCATATAGTTGACGCCTATTTAGATGATTTAGCATCTCAATCTCGCAAAAGAACGGATCATCCCACACACCTCTGACTTATCTTTGAGCGTTGTTGCTACTTCTAGATTCGCTTGAACCCAAACAAGTGTAGCTTTTGTGTAACATCAGGATGATTGTTAGGTTTCATAGTGTCAACAATAGGGATCATGGTTAATCCTCTCAAGGTTGAGGCAATAATTCAGTTGCCCCCCCCCCCATGCACAATCCTTCAACTTCAGAGTCTATAGGGAAAGGCGAATTTTCTAAGGCACTTTATCTCTAACTACACCAAGATCACCAAGGGATTTATGCGCTTACTTAAATAAGATGTTCCTTTTTTTTGGTACCATACCGCTCAAAACTCTTTTTCCACATTAAAACATGCACTCACAACTGCCCCTCTGCTTCGGCCACCTAACTATAACAAGGATTTCTTATTATATATGGCTACAAAAGAGTCAACCATTGGCATGGTATTAGTTCAGGAAGATGACCTGTTCTCAAAATATGTTATCTATTACCTAAACTGAGGCCTCGTAGGACCAAAACTCAATTATTCTCAAATCAAAAAACTTGTATTGGCAACAGTCCATGTTGTTCAATGATTTCGTCATTATGTTCTGTTTCGCAAGACCACCGTCATTGCTCTCATGAATCCATTTTAGTACATGTTGACACGATGGGTAATAGGTGGAAAGGTTAGTATATGGATAGTCATCCTCCAGGAGTTTGACTTAGATTTCGTTTCATTGAAATTGAAAAAGTCACTGTTCTTTGCAGAGCTTATTTCAGAACTTCTGGTTGAGTCAGGTGATCTTGTGCTCGAAGAGTCGCCTATCAGAGGAGATATGTTTTTTATCACCTCTTTGGATCCTTGGTACAGAGATATACTTATCTATCTCCAGACTTTGAAGTGCCCCACCACTGCTTCTCGGGATGACCATTGATGCATATGCCATCAGGCTACGAATTATCTCATACTCAATGATACATTGTATTGGAGAGGGGTAGATTGCATCCTACAATGATGTCTCGGTCACAAAGAAGAAATTATCATGCTTTACGATTGCCATACTGGAGCGTGTGGTGGTCATTTGTCTGGGTTGGCAAAAACCCAAAAGATTCTACGAGCAGGTTACTTCTAGCCGACACTTATCAAAGATTGTATCGAATTGGTCAAGAAGTGCCACCCAAGCCAAATCTTCTCTCAGAAGATGAGGGCACATCTCGCTCCTATGTTTCCTGTCATCACAGTTAGTCCCTTCACCAAGTAGGGGATTGATTAAACTACATGAAACCCTCCTTCAGCAAGGGAGCACTGCTATATCATCATAGCTGTAGACTACTTCATAAATTGGTTTGAAGCTATGCCAACATTTAAAGATGATGGAGAGACTGCAACTCTCTTTTTATTCAACCATATAATAGCAAGGTTTGACATCCCAAAGGATATTTTCACTGACCATGGCAGTCACTTTCAAAACCAAATTATGACCGAGTTAACATCAAAGCTTGGGTTACGGCAGGAACATTCATCACCCTACTACCCCCAAGCAAATGGTCAGGTGGAAGCTATGAACAAAGATCTTAAGAACATTCTACAGTGAACAATCAACTCAACCAAGTCAAATTGTCATTTTAAGTTATACTTGGCATTATGGGCTTACCGAACATATGTTAAGACTGCAACTGGTTTCTCACCTTTCCAACTCATGTACGAGCTAGAGGTAGTCTTGCCTATCAAATGTCAGATCTCGTCTCTAAAGTTGGCAGTACAGTTATTGCTAGACACTTCTCCACTTGAAGAATGGTTAGTATACCTTTAGAAGCTGAATGAGAAGCGTTGTGATGCGGCCCTAGCCAACGAGGCTCACAAACATAAGGCCAAGTGTTAGTATGATAGGTCTGTTCGCCCTCGAATTTTCTCTGAAGGTGACCTTGTCCTGGTCTATGACCAAGATAAGGACCCCCTGGGGGCAGGAAAATTCAAACCCATGTGGTTCAGACCTTTCATCATAAAAGAGGTTTTAAAAAAGGGTGCTTATCGTCTGGTTGACTTTGAATGGAATGCTTTGGCGGAGCCTAGAAATGGGCTCTACCTCAATAAGTATTACTCATAGGTAGGTCATTGTGGGTAAATTTTTGTAACATATGTATAGTCTTCTTACTATTACTTTTTAGTTTCTTTTAGTGTTATGGATGTGTTGTTGATATTATCTTTCATCACTGTGGAAGATGTCAAGTGATTTTGAGGTGTTTGCTGGATATGCAGATGGTGCTAGTCAGCACATTCGGAGGCTTGCCTCTGCAGCTTGGGTAATATTTACACCTCAAGGCCAGTTATTATCATCCGAAGGTATATGCTTAGGTGACACCACAAATAATGTCACCGAGTATAGTGAAGTTATTGAGTTGCTTCATGACGCTTTGTCATTGGGTATCTCTCATCTCCAAGTCTATCTCGATGCTCAACTGGTTGTGTCTCAATTAAATAGAGTATATCAGGTTCATGATCCAACTTTAGACTAACGATTCCTTAGGGTACATCTCTTATAATGAAACTTTGATTATATTACATATTTTCATATTCCTAGGAGATTAAACCAAGTTATAGATACTCTAGCTAATAAAATTTTAGATTGGCATCTTGCACACATATGACAGAACATTCACATAAACATGTAAATACATTTTTTGCACACATGATCCATAAGACACAAAAGACAAAAAAAAA
>JASDQU010735920.1:47198-74692 GCA_032191745.1 Picea mariana | reverse complement strand
GAAGCATGTGTTATCATGAAGTTGGATTAGAAGTAAGGATACCAATATGACAATATACACAAAGAATAATTTGGAATATTACTTTCAAAAAAACACATGGATTGCATGAGTGAGTCATTATGCAATTTATATTACAGAATACTATGACAACACTTCTAAGATTGATGGATGATATATTAAGACCATTTATTGGACACCTTTATTGTAACATCCTTGGATGATATTTTGACTTTTAGCAAGATTTGTGAATATCGTTTGGAACGTTTGAAGATGATATTTTTCACCCTTCAACACAATTAATTGCAATCCAATATGAATAAATATAATCTTGGAAAACAATTATTGTTTTGTATGGATTTTGTTGTTAGAGGATGTGAATTTTGTATTGACCTAAGAAATATAAAATTCATTGTAAATTGGTTGATCCCAGATAATTTAATTGAACCAAGGTAATTCATGGGGTTAGAAAATTATTTAGGAATGAAGTGTCTCTTCAATGCACATTAGAAAAGGCAAGTAGAACCTTTCAATTCATTGCAATTGAAAACCAAGTAACTGAAGCTTTGAAATGAAATAATTGTAATGCATCAATATTAAATATAATGAAACTTGCAATTTCATTTGAAATCAAAGAAAATGTCACATGATACATAATGGGGGAACCTTTGATACAATGAAGGAGTTTGATAACATAAAACTTGAAACTTTTGTTGGTGCAATCATAATATACCCCAAATAAGATAAGGAATTGTACATCATAGTTTAGGCATTGAAGTACTACATGAATTATTTGTTCGGAAAACAAAAAAAAATTAACTCAAATCACAAGCTTTTATAATCTTTGTCAATTGATCCAAGTCACAAAAATCCTAGACTTCATGTGAATGGTATCCCGTAACATTTTGATTAGGTAATCAAGTATGATAAATATATAGAAAACCACATGGTCAATTTCCTTTAAGACCTCTTGGTTTTTATTTGACCATAGCTCTAAAGTTAAACTCTTATGTAATTGAAGAATATAAGGGATTACCTACATCTAGCTCAAATTTTGGAAAATGGTTAAAACCTTACAAAACTTGTATAGATATGCATATCTTGAGTCTTTGAGATGATTGTAGGCTTAAAGGAGGATTAAAGTATAAATTTCATAATTTTTTTTCTTAGAAAGAAGAGCCAAGAATAAGCTCATGTGGGAAGCTTGAAGCTATAAAGTCAATATACATTTTAGAGTAAACAAGACTAAATAATATAGTAGTTTCTATAGCATGTTGAAACATGAAAACAACAGGTAATTATCTTCTTCACTCATGTAAAGGTGACTTTTGAAATAACTACATTTATTTTGTGTAGTAGGTATAATAGATTCTCAAGAAACGTTTAGTCCACACTCAAGGTGATAATGGAAATAAGTTGGACAGAAGTGTCTCCTTTATTTACAATTGCATGGGTATCCCAAGGATATAAATCAAATATTGGTTCATTTGTTGTGAGGCTATAACATCCCAATATTTGGGAAGATTGTTTGTCATTTATATATATCATTGTTAATTGCACAATTCATTGCTCACCTAAAATCCTCCACCTGTGACTTTATCATATTTTATTGTACTCACTTTAACATGAAATTTTAGCCCTCAAAGCGGAACAATTAAGAAAATTGATCAATGGGAAAACATGTGAACTTCGTTAAAAAGAAAAATCCACGAACATGTGTAGGTTTAATAAACCTTGTAGGAATCTCAATCAAGTTAGGAAAAGCGGCATGATAATCATTGAACAACACATACCTCCTAAGTTAGATCAAGTCTCATTGCACCCACCAAAGAAAGGTTTATAATGATATTTTAGGATTTTGGATAAGAATGAATAAAAGCTATTTCCTTGGATTGGTCACCATATATGGGAAAATATTCCAATGTGTATGTGGATTATTTGAAGTTGTCTATGACATCCTCATTAGAAGGACAATTTAATGAAGAGACATTGAGTCCCAAAGTTGATGGGGATCATCAACTTGAAAGGGAAAATGTCTACTCCTAGTTGAATTCATATATTTGTGATGTCATATAGGCTTGTGCAAGTGACAAAAAATTCAATTTGTATCAATTTTTTATGCATGAGCATCGCCAACAACAAGCGAGCATGGGGCAAGCGCCAACACATTTTGGTACATGATGAATTGTTTGAAATGTTTTGAAGTTTGATATGCCAAAATTAAATGTAGTAGTTAAGAAAGAGCGTACTTGTAGATTGTAATTAGACCATGAGCGTCCTGCTCTTGTCTGAAGGACTAAGAGGCATTTATGCTAGTAAATGTAAGTAGGTAGATTTGAATTCTTAGATTAGACAGTTTTAGCAGCTGAAGGAAAAATGGATATAAACACCCTCACTTGTATCATTGTAACATTATAAGCATTATCAATCAAGAGAGCATAGAGAAGAAGAAGCAGAAAGATGTGTAGAAAAACCCATGTACAGAAGTTCTGGATTAATACAACGATCTTTAGTTCAGATTCATGGTGTTCAATTGCTTTTTGTGTTTGTACATGTTGATTGAAATATGCTTGTTACTCACTGTTATGCATTTGCTTTGATGCACGAATGTATGATTTCATATTAAATGTCTTAAATCTGAAGAGAGGGAGAGTAAATAATGAGTTCCAATTGTTTCTCTATCTGAGCAAGAGTTTTCTTGCAAGGAGTGCAGTGAAATTGTCCGCAAGGTGTGCATTGACAGAAGTCAGATTCATCTCTGCAAGCTCATGAGGGATAACATTGTTCTCATTCTTGCAGAAGTGCAAGTTAAGCATAACAGCCATGCAAGGAGTGCACAGGCTGAGTGAAGTCTTAGAGTTACAACCTGAGCGAAATTGTTGAAAGACTATTGTCGCAGGGAGTGCGTAGAGTCGAAGAGGTTGAAATACTTGGGAGTATTTGAAGAATTGCCACAAGGAGTGCATGGAGGAATCTTCTTGAAGACTCGAGTTGTGGAAAAATCTAAGGAGGGATAGATTCTTCGAAGTTGTCGAGGAGATGCTCAAAGAGGACCAGTGCCTTGAAGTATTAGAAGGAGGCACAATGACATTGTTTTGCTGGTCGAAAAGTTTCATGAAGGTGTACTTGTTCATTTCACAGGAGTGTTAAGGAGGAATTGAACAGGTAGAATTCTTCGTGGAGAATTCACGAAGTTCCGAGAACCCTCAGATCTTGCAGAGGAGTAAGAAGGTTACGGTGAGTGTTTTTCGAAGTGCAGGCTCAAGAGAAATTGGGCCATAGGATCTGAGCCAACATGGGTCGTTGGATCACTCGTGTAACGAAGACTCGAAATTATATTATGCGAGTGATCCAACAGCCCCTGTTGGCTCAGATCCTACGGCCCGATTTCTCTTGAGCTTGCACTTAGAAAAACACTCTCTGTAACCTTCTTGCTTCTTTGCAAGATCTGACAGTTCTCAAAACTTCGTGAATTCTCCACGGAGAATTTTGACCGTCCAATTCCTCCTTCACACTCCTATGAAATGAACAAGTACACCTTCATGAAACTTTTCCACCAGCAAAACAATGTCACTACACCTCCTTCTAATACTTCAAGGCACTGGTCCTCTTTGAGCGTCTCTTCGACAACTTTGAAGACTCTATCCCTCCTGATCTTTTTCCACAACTCAAGTCTTCAAAAATACTCTTGCACACACTCCTTGCGGAAATTCTTCAAATACTCCCAAGTATTTGAACCTCTTTGAATATGCGCACTCCCTGTGACAACAGTCTTTCAACAATTTCGCTTAGGTTGTAACTCTGAGACTTCACTCAGCCTGTGCACTCCTTGCATGACTCCTGTTCTTAAATTGCACTTCTGTGAGAATGAGAAAAATGTTATCCCTCCTGAGCTTGCAAAGACGAACTTTGACTTCTGTCAATGCACACCTTGCAGACAATTTCACTGCACTCCTTGCAGGAAAACTCTTGCTCAGATAGAGAAACAATTAGAACTCATTCTTTACCCTCCCTCTCTTCAGATTTCAGACATTTAATATGAAATCATACATTTGCACATCAAATAAAATGCATAAGAGAGAGTAACAAGAATATATCAATCAACATGTACAAACACAAAAAGCAATTGAACACCATGAGTCTGAACTAAAGATCTTTGTATTAATCCAGAACTTCTGTACATGGGTTTTTCTACACATCTTTCTGCTTCTTCTTCTCTATGCTCTATTGATTGATAATGTTGCTAATGTTACAATGATATAAGTGAGGGTGTCTATATCCATTTTTCCTCTGACTCCTAAAACTGTCTAATCTAAGAATTCAAAGCTACCTACTTACATTTACTAGCATAAATGCTTCTTAGTCATTCAGACGAGAGTGAGATGCTCAAGGTATAATTACAATATACAATTACTCTCTTTCTTAACTATTACGTTTAAGTTTGGCATATCAAACTTCAAAACATTTCAAACAATTCATCATGTGCCAAAATGCGTTGGTGCTTGCCCCACGCTCGCTTGTTGTTAGCGATGCTCCTGCATCAATTTTGTGAGTGGAAATTTATGATCCACAAGGAGTAATGGTAAACCCAAGGGTTCATGAGAATGTTGAAAGGTAGAAATATTGTTAGTTTTGTAACATAAGGTTTTGAACCCAAGAACACACCATCAGTAAAAAGGTTGTGATTTATGAAAAGGTTATAAAATCTCTTTAATCACCTATTTATAAGCTATTGGTCAATTTTTTTCTATGTTTTGAATGCCTTGGGAAATAATGGCTCTTAACACCTTGAAGAATTGGAAACTCTTACGAACCTAAAGGGTCGTTATGACATTTACTCATATATTCTTGTAAAAACATAATGTTATTTGATGCCTCGATAATTTAGGCATAGTGTGTATAAGGGCTAGTTATCAACCCCTTCCTTGATATTAATAAGAGGAATATTACTAATATCATAGGAGGAGACTTGTGGATGTCACTTCCACAATTGTTGGAGCATACAGAAAGGACAATAATAATGAGGTCCAAAATTTTGGGTACATCATGAATATGTTCAATATACAAGGGGTAGACTAATACATATTTTTATTTCCAAGAATGATCAATGAGCAATACAAGAACATGTTTAGCTAGATACCTACATCACAGAGGTTGGCATCTTACCACAAGTGAGGGAGGATTAGCAACATGATCTCTTATGGAAATTATGGAGGATGGATGAAAAGGTAAACATGGGAGGTTGTGGTGCTAGGGTAGTTCTAACAAAGGAAAGAGAAAGAAGTTGATGACACTCGCATGACATTAGAAAAAGGCCTGAGTTGTCATAAACCGATTAAGAGTGAACATGAGCGAGAGAGGAAACACACTCTAATATAGGGATATCACAGGAATAAATGTAACATATGGCAACTTGGAGTTAAGGTGGGCATAAAAAATGACATTCATTGTTCTAGGATTTATGTAGTCATTAAGGCGCCATACACTAGTCAAGGACATAGCATAAGTGCCATGTGACATACGATGATCTGAAGAGTGTGAGCATAATAGGAATGTGAAACTAGTAATATAGAGTCATCAAAAGAACAAAAAAAACATATGATAGCCTAGATTTACTGGAAGAATGAGAGGTGGCATACATCAATGGGGTATTTTATGCAAGCATAGGAGGTGACATGCATCAACGTAAGTTCAATGAAAACGTAGAGGTGAAAAATACCAATGATACCAGTGGACGAGAGGGGATCAAAGGAAGATATGATGTCACCATTGGGAGGGGCTCCATAGTTGCAAGCTATGGAATGTGACCATTAAGGGGGACTTCTTGGAAAATTGACCAAATAAGTGATAGTTGATCCTAACTAGGTAGAGGTTATCTCAAGTAGGGTCTTTCTTGAGATAATGAACTATAAGGGACCCATTGATATTATGACCAAAAAAAATGGAGAAAAAGGGGGGGTGTAAGGAAGAAGAGCTAAGGAGGAGAGGAAATAATTTCCCCAACCATTTGAAGAACTAGGAAAAGAGGAAGAGTATGTAGGAGAGCATGGAACACTAGGAGAGGAAGAAGAGAAGGGGAGAACTAGGTAATATTGGGTGCTACCAGGTAAGAAGTGGTTAGAGTTGATAATGGGAAGTCTAAGCTAGCCCAAAAAAACTTCCAATAGGAACAAGGCTTCATTCAACTTGATAAAAGTGTGTTAATACATGGGACCTTTTTAATGTTAGCAAATGTTGATTTTGAAAACTAATAGAAAGGTAAGGAAAAGAGAAGGCATAGAAGAATAAGGGGATACCTCATTGTTGTGGCGAGTGAGAGGACAAGGGCAAGCAATTATCGAACTAGGTATAATAGATCATATATGTATTTTATTAATTCTTGTGTGATAGAAAAAAAAATATTGAGTTAAAAATCATTGGAGAGGTTTGGGATTTAGAATAAGAATAACATAGTGAGAGTGCACCCAGGTGGAAGGATGAGAATGTATTATTTAGTGTTAATCCCTAATATTGGCTCATTACCCCTTAATTGGGGCATATTATATTAGTAATGTTATTTTATTTATGTCAGATTTAGGCCATTAGTTGTAATTATACCTCCTAGTCTCCTATATATACCAAGGAGACATTTTCATTTTGAATCATCTTGTACTTGAACATTTATGTGGGGTAAAAGGAGGCTGCCCCCTCGAACATGCTTATTATCTAAAATTATCTCTTTTTCAAGGAGTTGAGTACTTTTTCTGAGGTTTTTCTATGCTATATTGGTATTTCGTTCTTAACATATGGTATCAAAGCTCAAGGTCTTGGGGTTTCGCTGCTACATCTGAGACACCTTGGAATTTTTGCTATAACGTGTTTTCTACAATGTTTCAGAAGAAACGGCTTGGAGGATATTTAGTATATAGATCAAGGTACATTGGGTTCGAAATTCAGATCTTGAGGCCTTATACTTTTGGGTATAGAGCCTGTACAAGATAGGGTTCTGGAATCATCCTGAAATGAGTCATTGCAGAATTTTTGCTATAAAAATGTTTTCGTAACGTTTCAGACTGTAAAATTCAAAGTATATTTATAGAACTTAGTAAGGTATCTGTGGTAAATTTTTTAGCATCTGGGTCATCTTAAATTTGTAGATACAACCTGTGTAAGATAGGGTATCTGACTAGTCCTATTGACTAGTCTAAAGAAGTTGTTCCAGGTAAAACAATCATAACTTCTTCCTAGAGTATTCAAATGGAGTGGCAATGATTTCATTGGATCGTGGATAGTCTTTAGTATTTCAGGTGTGAGTTTCAGAATTTTATATCAATTAGTTTGTTTGGGGCACACTAAACAAGTGAGATCTCCTGGAAAGGAAACAAATCGGAAAGTTGTGGGGAAGTTACCGTAAATTACACTTGGCACATCCAATTTTGATCAGAACTATGGAATTGTAGAGAAGAAATATCAGAGAACTACATAAAATAAAGTTTCATACCAAGAAGGGATGAAACATGGGAGATACAACAAAATAAATATTGTCTAGCAGAACCACCTCAAAATCATGGTTCAAAAGTGATACTTGGCCAACATGCCACCAAAAAAGGGAACATCTACACCAACTAAGCCTCCATAAAATCCTACTTGGACTCTTGATGAAGGTGAAGAAATGCGTAGGGACATAAATGAACTAAAAAAGAAGATGGATTCAATGGAAGCTAAGTTGGATACTAATATGGATTCAATGGAAGCTAAGTTGGATACTAAGATGGATGGTTTAAAAGGGGATATCATGGAGGTATTGAAAAATTTCGTAACAGAGATGACACCTGAAAGTGAAAATGCATCCCATTTAATTCATGATGAGGACACAAGGAAGGTGATCAAGAATGGAGAAACTCCAACTTTGGTTTGAAGACCAACCACATTCCTAAGATTGATATGAGGAAGTTTGATGGCAAGGACCCAATCACATGGATACCTCAGATGGAGCAATTCTTTGATCTCCATAATGTGCCACATACACAAAAGGTACAAATTACTTCTTTATATTTAGAACCTAATCAATTTGTATGGTATCGATGGATTTGTTCTCACAAATCAGTCCTCACTTGGACAATTTTCATGGAAGAAATGATAGCACACTATGAGGATACAAGGAGAAATACCTTCTTTAGCCAATTGATAAATCTCAAGCAAAAGGGTTCAGTTACCGAGCACATTTAGAACTTCCAAAGATTGAATATAAAGGTAACCGATATTCCAGATGAGCACTTGATTGATGTATTCATAGGAACTTTAAAGGATAACATTCAACATGAGGTTCTCCTTTGGGAACCAAAATCATTGGAGAATGCATTTAAGGTGGCAAGAAAGGTTGAAATTAAAAATATGGCTATGGCTACTAGAAGGACCAATCCTAACATCTATAGAGAGAACAATGCTCCTTCTTCTAAAACACCTCAACCTACAAGGTTGACACCTCAACAATTGGAGGAAAGAAAAGAAAAAGGTTTATGCTTTAATTGCGACAACNAAGCAATTTCTTCTGAAGAGTTGACTCCCATGATATCGTGTAATGCATTGGATGGAATTAGCACTCCTCAAACCCTTAATATTAAAGGATACATCAAAAAGAAAAAGGTAATAGTCTTAATTGATTCTGGCAGTACTCATAATTTCATTCACTATAAATTAGCCAAAGATCTCAATTCCTTTGTATATCCAGCGCCAGAGTTTCAAGTAATGATTGCAGATGGAGGAACTATCAATTGTTCATGAAAATGCAATAAGATAAATCTTACTATGGGGGAATATGTAATGAATAGTCCAATGATTGCTATACCCATAGGTGGTGCAGATGTTGTACTAGGAATCCAATGGTTACAATCATTAGGAATAGTGGATTTTAATTTTCAAGAACTTTTCATGAAATTTTCATTGGAAGGAAAAGAAATTGAGTTAAGAGGTATCACAGGGAAACCCGGTAAGGTGATAAGCTCTAACGACATGAAAAAATTATTGAAAAAGGGGCATCAAAGCGTTATTGCACAACTATGCTCACTAGATGTTCAAACATCTAAGCCGTCTATTCCTCAAGATCTCCAAAGGATCATTGATAAGCATTCCAAAGTATTTGAAGATATTCCCAAAGGTCTTCCACCCACTCGAAATCATGATCATGAAACTCACCTAACTCCTGAGAGTGTTCCTCCTAACATAAGACCATATAGATACCCTTATGCCCAGAAGAGTGAAATTGAGCGCATGGTTGAAGAAATGTTAGAGGTTGGCATTATTAGACCTAGCCAAAGTTCTTACTCTGCACCAGTGGTAAAGGTATTCAAGAAAGATAGCTCATGGCGTATGTGTCTAGATTATACAGAGATCAACAAGATCACTATTAAAGATAAGTTTCCCATTCTTGTCATTGATGAATTTTTAAATGAACTACATGGAGCAATCTATTTCAAAAAATTGGATCTCTGTTCATGGTATCATCAAATCAGAATGAAGGAAGAAGATATCCCAAAAACAACATTCCAAACTCATTAAGGCCATTATGAATTTTTGGTCATGCCTTTTTTCCTTACAAATGCACCTTCCACATTCCCAGGGTTGATGAATTCCATNAGAGTGGTAAAGGTATTCAAGAAAGATAGCTCATGGCGTATGTGTCTAGATTATACAGAGATCAACAAGATCACTATTAAAGATAAGTTTCCCATTCTTGTCATTGATGAATTTTTAGATGAACTACATGGAGCAATCTATTTCAAAAAATTGGATCTCTGTTCATGGTATCATCAAATCAGAATGAAGGAAGAAGATATCCCAAAAACAACATTCCAAACTCATTAAGGCCATTATGAATTTTTGTTCATGCCTTTTTTCCTTACAAATGCACCTTCCACATTCCCAGGGTTGATGAATTCCATTTTCAAGCCCTTCCTTAGAAAATTTGTGTTAGTATCTTTTGATGATATACTAACTACAACAAGTCTTGGGAGGATCATGTGCGACATGTTGACAAGGTGCTACAACTACTAAAGGAGAAACAACTATATGCCAAACCATCCAAATGTTTCTTTGGAGTAAAGGAGGTAGAGTATTTGGGTCATATTGTATCGCATGAAGGTGTCAAGGTAGACCCTACCAAAATTAAGGCCATAATGGACTAGCTGATTCCCAAAACATTAAATAATCTTAGAGGATTTTTGGGTTTGACAGGTTATTACCGCAAGATTGTTCGGACTTATGGAGGAATAGCAGCACATTTAACAACACTAACTAAGAAGGATGCATTTTCATGGACTCCAGAGGCAGCTAAATCTTTTGAACAACTTAAAGAGGTGATGTGTAAGGCTCCTGTCTTGACCACTCCAAGCTTCAAAAAAACCTCTATTGTGGAATGTGATGCCTCGGGAAATGGAATTGGTGCTATCCTAATGCAAGAAGGAAGGCCCCTAGCTTTTGAAAGTCGACCACTCAAGGGAAATGACTTACACAAACCCATTTATGAGAAGGAAATGATGACAATACTACATGCATTGAAGAAATGGCATCCTTACCTAATAGGTAGGGACTTTAAGGTCAAAACAGATCATGATAGTCTTAAATACTTCTTGGAACAAAGACTATCTTCAGAAGAACAACGAAAATGGGTAACCAAGATATTGGGTTATAATTTTGAAATAGTCTATAAAAAGGGGAAGAAAATTTTTGTGGAAGATGCACTCTCAAGAAAGGATGAAGATGTTGAGGCCTTTCTCTATGCTATCTTGATTATCCAACCTGATTGGATAATAGAAGTAAGGGATGAATGGAAGAATGACGAAAAAGTGTGGACTCTCATTCAAAGGTTACAGCATGATTCCAGTGCATTAGATACATTTACATGGAAAAATGATTCACTATGGTACAAAGATTGCTTATATTTATGTAAGAACTCCCAACTCAAACAAAAGGTATTGTTGGAATTGCACACCTCTCTAGTAGGAGGGCACTCGGGATTTTTGAAAACCTACCATAGAGTCAAGAAGGATTTTTTTTTGGATGGCCTTAAAACTAATGTTCAAAGGTTTGTGGAAGAATGTTTGGTGTGACATCAAAATAAGGTGGAAATAATTAAGACCCCAGGTCTTTTACAACCATTATTCATCCCAAGTCAGCGCTGGGAGGAGGTTTCCATGGATTTCATCACAGGGTTACTGAAGTCTGAAGGAAAGAGTGTCATCATGGTGATTGTTGATAGACTAACCAAGTATGCACACTTTTGTGCACTCTCTCATCCATTCAAAGCTAGTACACTTGCCACCGCATTCATGGAGATAGTTCAAAATCTACATGGCAACCCAAAGATTATTGTAAGTGACAGAGATCCCATCTTCACTGGACATTTTTTGATAGAATTATTTTCTTGTTTGGGTACTCAATGGGCTCATAGCTCATCCTATCATCCTCAATCTGATCAACAAATTGAGATAGTGAACAAATTTCTAGAAGGCTACCTTCGTTGCTTTGTCTCTGATAAACAAACACAATGGTTCAAATGGTTACCCTTGGTAGAATGGTGGTATAACACTTCCTTTCATACTGCAAAAAAACTGACACCATTTATGGCACTTTATGGATACCACCCTCCTTCCATCACTTCTTCTCTAAAAGAAAAATCTAAGGTTCAAGTAGTGGAATATCACATCAAGAATCAACAACAAGTTCTCTAAATCTTAAAGGACAACCTGACCATGGCACATAATCGCATGAAACAACAAGTAGATCAACATCGTAGTGAAAGAAGTTTTGAAGTAGGGAATTGGGTGTTTTTAAGACTACAACCATACAAACAAATGTCCCTCAAGCAAGACAAGAAGGATAATAAATTATCACCAAAGTGCTATGGCCCTTATAAGGTGTTGCAAAAGATTGGTACTATGGCATACCAATTAGAGCTGCCTGCATCTTCATGAGTACACCCAATTTTCCATGTTTCATGCTTAAAGAAGGTTATAGGCGACAAGATCCCAGTTCAAACTATATTTCAAAAACTTGATGAGGAAGGAAAAATCATATTGGAACTTGAAGCCATCACTGACACAAGAATTCGCCAGCTGAGGAATAGATCCATTTTAGAGTATCTCATTAAATGGAGGAAACTATCGACTGAAGATTCCACTTGGAAAGATGAGTCTTTTATATAGAAGCATCCAGAGTTACTCAATCATTGCGGACAACACTTGTCTCAAGGGGAGGGGCATGTTAAGCCCTAATATTGGCTCATTACCCCTTAATTGGGGCATATTATATTAGTAATGTTATTTTATTTATGTCAGCTTTAGGCCATTAGTTGTAATTATACCTCCTAGTCTCCTATATATACCAAGGAGACATTTTCATTTTGAATCATCTTGTACTTGAACATTTAAGTGGGGTAAAAGGAGGTTGCCCCCTCAAAGAGGCTTATTATCTGAAATTATCTCTTTTTCAAGGCATTGAGTACTTTTTCTGAGGTTTTTCTATGCTATATTGGTATTTGGTTCTTAACATTTAGAGAGTTTGGAAGATAGATAGTGCAACCATATGAGATGAGATCGATTGATTTGATGTAAAAGTGAGAGAGAAAGGTATTTATGTATTATTTTTTGTTGGGTCTTAACATTATAAGTAAGAGATATTGCAAGAGGTGAGTTCATAGTTTTTGTCATCTTTTTAGAGTTGACAAGTATTGCAATGAGAATATTATAAATAATTTCATTGTTTTTGATTGGGCAGAAGGATGAGAAGGTATCATTTGGAATGTGTGGAAGAGATAAAGTGAAACCATATGAAATGGTGGGATGTGAGTTACAACTAATAGAGAAAGATATTTACGTAGGATGTCTTGGTGACATCATTACATGGAAAACGTATTGCGATAAAGATCAGTTCATAGGTTTTGTTATCTTTAAAGAGTTGATAGGTATTGCAATGGACATCTTATAGAGAATTTCATTGTTGCTCATATGATATGTTCAAGAGTAAATTAGAGTAATCAAGGGGAGATACATAGCATTCAACATTTTGTTGAAAAATCCCTATCACAAGGGTGACTCCACAATGTTTATTAATAAGAAGATGAGTGATGTCCTATTGTACAAAGCGCCAATGATAAGGAAAGGGGTGAGGAGTGATGGAAAATGAAATTAATTTGGTTACAATTATCAAGGATTATAGTGGCAAGTTGGTCTTTGATATAACAATTATGAGTAAAAAGGACGCTTAGAGAGGGGAATAAATTTCATTCATCATTATGAGTAACGAGGGATCTTTTTCAATAGAGTTTGGAATAGGGACTATTTTTTGTTGGGGAGAAGTGTCCAAATATTGGTTGATGTAGTCTTCCTACCTCAACAAGGTTCTACGACCTCTCGATCTATGGATCGATCTTCTTCTGAGCCGAAATGGCTCTTCAGGCTCCTGCTGGAACCTTTTGAACAAATCCACAGGTCCTTCATGAAAACCCACCCTGTGAAACTTAACACCAGGCATGAGCCTTACATCTCCATGTGACCACAACCTTGCCTTAGCGCAAGAACCCTTCATGACTCGTGATCACGTGAGTTTATGAGTCAAAGACCCTTGAATCCTCTTTCTCCAAATGTTGATACCCGAGATGTGATACGAGTATGGCTCCTCCTTGTTAACACCTTCCGCACATAACCACCGACTAGGGATAAGTGCTAGCACTAATTGCAACTCATGACTTCGCGAGTTGGAGTGTTGAACCCTCGTGCTCCTCCTTTTCGAATCCTCAAAACACGATAAGTCAACAATGGGTTGACTCCCCAGGCGATGTGTGTCCACCACCTATCACCCACTTCCGTATTTTCTATGCACTCTATATTTGTGCCACCTGTCAACCACACAATCCCCACCTAAAAGATGTGACACGTGTTCTCACGAGCCCTCGATGCTCATCACTTCATGACCTCTGCAGTCGAAAATAAATTCTTTTAGCCCTGAACCCCTGATACGCAATACCACGTGGAGGTTCTAATCCAATGGTTCTCCCCTGGCTTGGATCTCCTTCCATTCTCCTTGCAACTCGTCCCTTCGCAAAACCAAGACTTTGGTCTGCCCTCCAAACTCACGAACCCCGAATTTGCGAAATGATCCAATGATGTGGGTTGAAACGAGATCAACGACTCTCGCAAATTCAACACTTCCTTCATGAAGGCCTCTCACCATCCATACAACTCCTTTCCTGGGGTACTTCTAAGTTCTTAAATCCCTTGCAACTTGGTGTGATCCTAGGGCTCTCATCATTTCGACACTTCTCCATGAAGCATCTACACCGTCTGTTTCAACCCTTCTCCTGTGTGACCTCACAGAGCTTAAACTCCATGCACCTTCCTCCAGATTCGATGGCTATCAATCCTTTGCACTAGATCTGATGGCCTAGATCTATTTCTCTTCCTTGTGCACTTTCCTGCATGCATCTGGACATAGACTTCAATGAGCAGATCTTGCCTCTCCAACTGAACTAACAATAGTTGTGTTATACCTTGAGCATACCCTTCTTCCTTTTCCGCGGAAGATTTATTGCTCCAAAAGGCCTCGGTCTTTGTCTCTGCTATGAAGCCTATAACCTTGGCTCCCGCCTATATTCTAAGAGGCGTTCCTCCTCCTGAGCTTTATTTGTCTGAACCTCAAAGGTTCCTTCAAGCTTTGCAACCTCTTGTAGGGCCTTTTCATGAAATCGTGCTATCCCTTCTGAGCTTATTTGTAGCTCTGACCTCAAAGTGTCTCAGTCCCTTTCTCTCCTTGAAGGGATGTAAGTTCCCTCTGGAAACTTCCTGCTCAAGCACTCTTTGTTGAGCCTGCAAAGTGTTCAATAACCCTGTGAGTGTCTCCTCTTGTGACACTTCTCTTCTTTATGAACTAAAACAAGAGTTCCTTATGTGCACACTTGCACGAACTCAATGCCCACCTGGCATAATTATTCAGAATCCTTAGTGACTCTGTCCTCCCACTGAACTCAAAATAGAGTTCTCCTTAATGCATCCTGTGCATTTTCTCAATGACCTCCTGGTAGAGCCTTTACAGAATTCTCGACAATTCTACTTCTTCTCTCTGTGCTCTCCTCTACACAGTTTCTCCTTCAAGGTGTTCAACAACCTTGAGGCTTCCTCCTTGAGTCAATGACTCAGCTAGTGTGCCCTTCTGGCACATCTCTGTCTGAAATTCCACAGAATTCAGAAGTGCACTCCTTTCATTGGCTTACATAACCCACACTATTCTATCATACAACCTCTCAAATGAAGCCACAAAGTACCAGACCTAGAATCAAAGAAGTCATAGAAAGGAAAATCAATCTATCTCCTGTAGATGGAACTTAACATACATCTACAACATGAATGAACACACGACATTCATAGAAGACACATAAACACATAGAAAACACATATGTAGGAAAAAGGGCTTGTATTAAAATCAATGTCTAATTACAATGTGTTCGAGCTTAGACTGCAACAGAGTCTTGACTCTCTTTCTTTTCTCTAACCTATTCTCTCTTCTACTCTTCCTTCTTCTTATATGATATAAAAAAGATCCTCCTTACAAAGAGGGGATCCTCGAGCTCTTCCCTCCACCCTCACCAACTCTCATTAATTTAGATTCATTTACATTGAATGGTTGTCTAGTCTGAATCAGATCTAGATCTCATCCTTACACCCATTAAAGATGGTTTGCAATCACAGCCTGTGCACATGCATGGCGTTGGCTCTTCGTCCTTACAAACATTTAATACAATTTTTCAAAATTTGAAAAATGGGAGGGCTGCGCCTATCTCCTTACACTGAATGTGTTCTTGATGTGATGGATAGCTAGCACTTGATACGTTGGAGTGATGCTCCTACGTCATTGGTGTACCCTATAATCATCAAGGGATTTTTCATCTATGTACAAGGATTTGGATGTGAATTGTTATTATAAGAATAAGCATTTTGTGGTAGTGTCCTTTGGAGCCTTATAATACGTTCACTAACATGTGGGATGAGAGGAGGGGTGTAGATTATTGGGATTAGCTTCATGCATTGTTTAATAGGAACTAGGATTTGGACTAGGGATAGCAATAAGGTTAGGATTATGGAAATGAATAAAGTGAGGGATCTTTTCTACTTTATTTTCCACAATGAGTATATGGATAAAGACTTTGTATAAGGGGGTTCTCTAAAATAGTTATACTTCTTTATAAAAAAAACTACAAGTAAACAAAAATTATATTTAAAATACCTCTTTAGTGTTCTAGATTTATAGTTGAAATTTGAGCTAGGTAAAGAGTGTACACTCGATGTACTGTACAACCACCTACACATTAAATTGGAAAAATAAATTAGACAATAAAAACACCACATGGATCTTGGCATATATAAAATATATACACATTAAATTTGACAAATAACTTGACAGTAACAAATAAATTAGACAATAAAAACACCACATGGAACTTGGCATATATCTCAATATCTACATATTCATGAGGATTGTGAAATTTTACTAGTATAAAGCCTACTTTCAAAAACATGTCAAAACCCTTACCTTTTCACTGTCCTTTCGAAAAATCCATTAGCCCATACAACTTGATAAGAGTTGTCCACGAGATGCATTTCCATCACCAAGGCCTGCATGAATCATAAAAGAATTTTTTTTTATATGAGTAAATAATTAGTAAGAAAATAAGCATGCATTTAGTTATGTAAAATAGTCTAGAACAAAATAAAGTTGTTGCATACGTTAATGAGATTGTCTTTTTTTCGAGGATAGTTTATTCTGTAATGAACAGGGCCAACCACCTGAAGGTGGAAACTCATATGGCCCTTCCCCCCCCATCAAATTGCTCCCAATTCCCCATATCCAACAAATGATTTTCTTTATATAGAAAATGTATAGACATTCATGCATAACTTGTTTATTAAGGTTGGATGTCATTGATGTCAACCCTCGAAGAAATCCCCGCAACACAAAGGTTTGGGTAATGTACCCAAGATTGTTTGATGTAAATATGAATCATTATTGTCTTGTCATGGTTGATAAGAAGTAAAGATGTATGAACTCCAAAGTGGCCCCCTTATGGTGAAAGCCCTCACGGGAAGACACTTTGTGGAGTAAGAGAACCCATGCTTAATTGTGAAATAATGAGATAAAGGACAATGAATTTTTTAGGTAAACTATCTTATATGAATAATTCTTGTCATTCCACTTCCGATGGTATGTGGAGTGTCACATAAATCCTCACGGTTAGAGAGTTATGGCCATGAGAAGTTGGAGACCCCAAGTTTGGGTAATGGACCCAAATTTGTTTGATGGATAATGGTATGAGTTATGATATATTTTTAGATAATAATATTCTATATGGATAGTACATGTCATTCCATTTCTATTGGTAGGTGAAATGTCAGATAACTTCTCACAGTTTTAGAGTTATGGCCTTACAAAGTTGGAGGACCCTCATATGTCATCTTGAAGCCCCAAAAGGTCAAAGTAGTTAAAGTGGTTTAAGAGATTTTAAAAGGTAAATAATAAAGTGAAGTAATGCGTGTATTATAATTCAAAGTGAATACAAAATAAATTTTTTCAATAATAAATTTAATGGAGAAATTAGAAGTGGGTTAACACTAAAATAAGGAAAGTGGGGCCGAATGACCTAGAATATGTTTTTAAGGAAGCTATTTGGAGAGTATAAATAAGAGGCAAGGCTCTCTCATTTTAATCACACTTGAGAATATTTAATATCTAGAGGTTTCTGACATAACCAAGGAAATATAAGCCAAAATTCTTAGTGAAGGTGAAGAAGAGAAGGCCGAAATGCAAGGAAGGATAAATTATTTTGATGGTGATTTCTAAGATATGTTATTTACAGGTCATCTAGAACCATTTTCACTATAACTTTGTTTCTATAATGATTCAGACCAATAAATTTCTATTCCATTGAGAAAACATATCCAAGTATCGGTGGTAACAAATTCATCTTGTGGTTCATTCTATTTTTGGAGTTACACTCCATGGAAAAACAGGGTTTGTGGCTAGTCTTGAAACTAGTCAAAAACAGGTGTTTCGAGTTAAAATGTCATAACTTCTTCATAACATATCCAAATTCCATGAAAAAAAATGTTTTCGTTAGGGTATATTCTATAGTATTCTTTGTAAATACTTCCTATCAATTCAACAAATATTCCATGCGGGGCATGCTCTACAAGGTCTCACTCTAGAATAAGACAGAATTCAGCAAGGTATGCCATTTTTTCTATAAATCCTTTTCTGAGAGGTTCCAAGTAGTGAAACCTGGAGGAATTGTGTAAAACACACTAAAGAACATTGTGTATCAATTTCAAATATTTATACATTACAGGTACAAATTTATGACTACATCAATTTTGGATTGTTGACTAATCCAAAAGTAGGCATGTGAGACTAAAGAAAAGTTTGATGAAAATTCTAGTCTCTTGTTGTTGAATTTAAGGGATGTTTGCAGGAATGTGATCATATATACTAGGTCTATTATATAGATACCAATCAGATTTGGATGATGAAATTGATGAGGGATTTTGGTTGAGGTACATGTTGAGTACATGGTTGAGACAAGTAGTTGATGAGTTGGCACATACATGAGGTGTATAGTTGGTGATGTTGGTACATATTGATTAGTCATAGTTGATGGGTAGTTGACACATGATTCGTACATACTTGGTACATGGTTGGATGCACTTTGTTATGGTACAAATTTATTATAGCTTATTTGGTACATGTTTTTGCATGGTTGATGCACTTGTTTATGGTACAGGTTGAATACAGGTTGAGATACGGGTTGATGCATGGTTAAAATTTATTGGTATAGGTTTATAGTAGTATATCTCATAGTGAAAAGCTGTCAGTGGTTCCATCATTCTACTTGTACTTCAGGGTGGCAGGACGAGGCAAGGAAAGGTGGTTGTAGCCACCTTTCGGTTGCATCTAAAGAACATAGGGGGATATAGCCTCCTTATCGTTATAGCCAGAGAATTGGGGAGTTGGAGCTTCTCTCGGGTTGTAGACTGAGAAACTAGGGGTTTGGATCCTCCTTCCAATTGCAGTTGGAAAACAAAGGAAGTTGGCGCTTCCAATGAATGTAATTCTTCAAGACATATAAGAAAAAGCATTTTGTGGTTTTCTTCTGATTTGGGTTTCCATGTAAAACACTAGTGTACTGTGTATTTGTATGTTTGTTCGTTTGTTCATTTCTTATTTACCCTATGGTTATTGGACGATAATGCTTCATTTATATAACACTTGGATTATATGGTTAAAAAGGATTAAATTGCTCTATTACTGATTCACCCCCCTCTTAGTAATCCAACAATTGGTTTCAGAGCAGGTTCCTTCAAAAATTAGTTTAACCATTGAAAGGTAGATCATGGAGAGTACCAACTCATATAAAAATGGAATACAACAGTTTGATGGATAGAAGTACTTTTTTTTTAGCATAAGGATGAGGACATATATACAGGCATAGGGATTTCAAGTTTGGCAATCAATTGTAGATGGATACACAACACCAACAGTTCCACCAACACGTGACAGAGTAGTAAAACTCGGTGAGAATAATTCCAAAGCCATAAATGCACTTTTGAATGGTATCAGTGATACAATATTCACCATAGTTGAACACTGTAAATCCACTAAAGAGATTTGGGACAAGATTCAAAATATTTATGAAGGAGATACAAAAGTCAAAGCCGCAAGGCTTCAGACTTACAGAGGCTAGTTTAGACAACTAAAAATGAAGGAACATGAAGATATCACAACCTACTTCTTATGAGTCAATGAAACTGTGAATGCAATCATAGGATTGGGAGAAGAAATTAAAGAATCTATAATTGTTCAAAAGATACTAAGATCTCTTCCTATGAGATTTAACCCTAAGATATTAGCACTAGAAGAAAGATCAGATATAGACTCAATAAGCATGGATGAACTGCATGGAATATTCATAGCATATGAAATGAGAACTGAGTGGGAAAATCCAGATGTAAAATAAGTAGACTTCAAGGCATCCAAAAGATCAAAGAAAAAGAAATAGGAAAAAGAATAATATGGCAGCAACAGTGACGCCTCAGAAGATGATGAAGAAGTGGCCAACTTTGTCAAAAGACTTAACAAGGGAACCAATGGTAGGTATAGAGGTAAGATCCTTTTAATTTTTTTTAATTGTGATGGTATTGGTCATTTTTCTAACAAATGTCCTCATAATAAAAAGAGAAATGATGAAGGTTACTCAAAAGGAAAACACACATATAAAGGAAAAAGAACTACAAAGAAATTTTTCAAGAAAATATTATACACCAAAGAATACATCTCATCATCAGATGAAGATGAAGTCAGTGAAAATGAGATAGGAAGAGTTTTATTCATGGTAGTAAAAGACTCTGACAAAGAAGACTCCGAAGAAGAATATGAAGAAGCCAAAGAAGAATGTGAAGAAGTCAAAAAATAAATTGAAGAGGAAAAATTTGAATATCGATAAGAATTAATGTGTGACATAGAAGTTATCAGAAGAGAAAAGAAGAAAAACAAGAAACTAAAAGTAGAACTAGACAAGAAAAAGGACACTCGAGAACTAGAACAAATGATCACAAAATTGAAGGTTCAAATAGAACAAGATAAAATAGTTGAAGAAGCACTCAAAGAACAACTAGAATAAAATGACAAGAGCATCGAAAACTTCAAAGCAGAGGTTGTCACACTAAGAAAGGATATTAAAAAAAAAAATATGCAGAATAGCTCAAAAGTTCCAGATGACATTATCAACAGTAAAAAATCTCATCTTGACAAGTCTGGACTTGGATACAATCAGACAGAAAATGGATCAAGCTCCAAAACAACAGACCAAGAAACAAATCCAAAGAGCTATGCAGAAACAATCAAACATGATAGGAAGATATACAATGAAGATTATAGGGACAATCCTCCACCAAGAAGATTCAAATTTCAGAATCAACATTAGACAGATAGGCCTCAAGAAGAAGAAGGATTCATAAGAGCACCTCATTCCATAAGACATTCAACTCCTAGGAATCAAACTATATTTTTTGGTTTATGTTATGCATGTAATAATTTTGGACAAAAATCTATGAATTGCAGAGCTAACAATAGGAACAATAACAACTTTGAGAGTTATACACAAAGAGACTATTCAAGGAGACCTAGTGACACACAAAGAAGAAGTTACAACATATTTGAATCTTTGAGCACTGAAGTGGAATGTTACAAATGTAACAATTTTGGACACATGGCCAAGGATTGTAGAATGGCAGTCCCTCCTAATGAACCTCAACAAAATAACAATAGTCAAACACAACAACCTAAGAAAATAACATGGATAAGAAAGCAAAATGAGTATAACAATGAAAAATGCACAATCTCTCTACAAGATAAGCATAAGAAGGATAGTTAGTATGTTGAAAATGGATGTTCAAAACACGTGACAGGTGATAAAGACAAATTTCTTACATTACAAAAAGAAAAAAATGGATCAGACTCATTCGAAAATTATAATTCATCAAAAATTATTGGAGAAGGCATAGTCCCAATTGGGAACAAGAATGAAAAGGTACAAAATGTTCTATTGGTAGAAGATATGAAAAATAATCTCTTAAGTGTGAGTCAAATCTGTGACCAAGGTCATAAAATTACTTTTGATTCAGAAAAGTGTGAGATATGAAAATAAGGTTCAGGGAAATTGGTCGATACAGCTAGAAGAACTTCAAACAACATATATGTGTTAAGTGAAATTGGAAATGAAAAGTGTTATCTAGGAAAGGAATATGAAAGCTGGCTATGGAATAGAAGAATGGGTCACATGCATTTTGATAACCTTGTCAAAGTAAAAAAAAGATAAGTAGTCGGAGAAATGCCCCAAATCACGAAACCAACCAACACTTTATGCAAGCATTGTCAACAAGGAAAGAAAACAAAGGCCAGGTTCAAATCAAAGGAATATTCAACAACAATACCACTAGAAATTATGCACACTGATCTACTTGGACCATCTACAACAAAGGGCTTAAAAGGTGAAAATTACTTTATGTTGTTAGTTGATGATTATACAAGAATGACTGCAGTTTGATTTCTCAAGAACAAGTCAGAAGATTTTGAAAACTTCAAGATCTACAAGGAAATGGTTGAAAATGAGATGGATTCAAGAATCAAATGTTTGAGATATGATAATGGAGGAGAGTTCACTTCAAAGGAATTTATGGACTACTATAGATGTCATGGAATAAAAAGGTGATTCTCCGTTGCTAGGACACCTCAACAGAATGGAGTTGTTGAAAGAAAGAACATGACAGTACAAGAAATGGCTCGAAGAATGCTAATGGATTCCAAATTGACAGATATATTTTGGACACAGGTAGTGCATACAACATTTCACATTCAAAACATAGTAGTGCTCAGAAGAAACACTGATAAAACTCCCCATGAGCTATGGAAAGGAAGATCGGAAAATGTGAAGCACTTCATAGTTTTTTGAAGCAAATGCTACATCAAAAGAGAAGATGGAAGAATGGAAAATTTTGACTCTTCTGTGGAGAAAGGAATACTTGTCGGTTACTCAAGTACAAGGAAATCATAAAAGTGTCACGATCTAATATTGAACAAAGTTGTGTAAAGCATCAATGTAACAATTGATGAAATAGGCAGACCAGAATCAAAGGAAGAAGAAAATAAATCAATGGAACAAATTTTTGAAGAACAATATGAAAAATAAGTAGAAGAGGAAGATGAAGATAAAGAGAATCTGAAAGATGCAGAATAGAAAGTTCAAAAAGCATCTCCAAATACACTTAGCAAATGAGTACAGAAGAATCATCTTTCAGATCAGGTTATTGGAAACAAAGATGCAAGAGTTGAGACTAGAAGAAAAATCCATTCACTAGAACAAACACACCTAGCACTCTTATCTACAATTGAATGAAACTATTTTGAAGAAGCCAGGAAGGATGAATTTTGGAATAAGGCCATGGATGAAGAATTGGATCAAATAGAAAAAAATGACACTTGGGAATTCATTCCAAGACCAAAGAATAAGAATGTGATCGACACAAAATAGGTTTTCGGGAATAAATTCAATGAAGATGGAGAGGTTACAAGGAACAAAGTTAGATTGGCATGTAAAAGATATGCACAGATTGAAGGAATTGACTTTGAAGAGACATTTTCCCCATTTGCCAGAATTGAAGCAATTTGTTTACTTTTATCTTATACATGCTCAAAAAATGTTAACTTATATCAGATGGACATAAAATCATATTTTCTAAATGGGGAACTTGAAGAAGAAGTCTACATTGAACAACCAGAAGGATTTCAGTTGTCAGAGAACACAAACTATGTATATAAATTAAAGAAGGCTTTGTATGGTCTAAAATAGGCTCCTAGATCATGGTACTCCAGACTGGATAATTATCTGTAGCAGGCAGGGTTCATAAAAGGAAGTGCAAACAACAAACTCTACATCAAGGTAAGTCAAGTTAATATTTTATTAATTGAAGTTTATGTTGATGATATTATTTTTGGTAGTGATGATGACAGGTTAAGTCATAAATTTTCAAAAGACATGCAGAATGAATTTGAAATGTCGTTACTTGGAGAAATATCCTTCTTTCTGGGACTTCAAATACGTTAAAGAAACCAAGGAATTTTTATTTCTCAAACCAAGTATATCAAAGAAATGATAAAGAGGTTCAGAATGGAAGATTGCAAACCAGTTATCACTCACATGCAAACCAATTGTAAGTTGAGCAAAGATGATGATTTGAAGTCTACATATCAGAGGAAATACAGGTCAATGATTGGAAACCTACTATATGTAACAACATGCAAACCAGATGTAATGCAAGAAGTTGTATAGGTGGCATGATTTCAAGCAGCACCAAAGGAATCACATGTATTAGCGGTAAAGAGGATTTTCAGATATCTAAAAGGAACAGAAGAGCTTGGATTATGGTATCCAAAATGAAAATATCTATCACTTATTTCCTACACAGATGCAGATTGGGTAGGTTGTATTGATGACCGACGAAGCACCAGTGGAGCAATGTTCTACTTATGTGAGTGTTTGGTATCATGGCTAAGCAAGAAACAATCATCAATATCTCTATCTACAGCCGAGGCAGAGTATTTTTGATCTGAAAATAGGGGGCTGACTTTTTTTTCTATGCAAGCACCCTCTACCCCATTAAAATAAACTTTCAGGACCTTGCTCAATGTCTTAGTTATGCAAGAAGTTCTATGTGTCAATTCATGCTTCTTTTCAATGTTTATGTGTGAGGTCTTTGTAAGATTAAATATGTGTTTTAAATAAATACACAACAAACATATCTTGCAGCAAATAAACCAACAAACTTACAACAATAACAAAATGATAAAGAAGTTCACCCCTAACTGGCCTACATCTCCTTGAGCGTCCATCAATGGACTAGGCTCTCTAAGATTAGTTTGTCAAATATTCTTTTACAAGCTGCTGCTCAACTCCAATGGATTTATTGACTATACCATTGGGTTTAGAATACATAAAAACCCCAAAAATGACTAATAGAACTCTGAGAACAGATCATGGCTCATCCGGAGATGACCTCTTCTACATGTGGCCTTGAACTTCCCTGAGCTTCCTTATGGAAAACTCACCTATAAAAGTCCTCAAATGCTTCTGAAACCTATCCCAATGTGTTCAAAGCATAACAATTAGCCAAAAATCACTATTCAGTCATTCAAAACAGACTTGGGCTCATCTGAGCATGGCCTCCATCAATGGGGCCTTCAAGCTCCCTGGAGCTCCATGAATCTTCAATGGTGAAAAACATACAAAATAAGTCTTCAAATTCCTTTGAAAATAGTGTTAATGGATTTAGAATGTCCAAAAACCCCTAGCTGGTCTTTTTCGGCACCTCATTTGGCCAAAAAATGAAGAAGATAGGCCTCCTGCCATTTTCCTCCTTCAAGCTTGCTGTCTCTGGTTCACCAAAATGCACCTTTGTGCATCCAACCTAGCTCACATGCTCATTTCCATGCTAAAACATAGCACCAGAACATAACTACAAAATGGGTGCAACTGTAGAACAGTTAACGGAATTAAGCACCCTAACCGCATAAGCGTTGAGCGCATGGGTCATGTGACCTCGTTGCCCGCACAAAAAGGGCTAGGTTCCAAGAGAGAATGTGGTTGTGCCACGTATTAGGTGCATGGTTGTGGACATTTTAAAACTCCCACGTGAATCCTGGGAAACCGTGTAGAGGTCGGGTCATATGGCAAGGTTTATGCGACCGGGGGCTAGGGCTAAGCCCCAACCCGGACGCGCCCCAACTCAACATAAGTTCAAACTTAAATATAATCCAACACGATTATATAACAAGCAATAATGTGTGGTGTGCTAGTTGATTAACCCTTGCCAAGACTTTGGTATGTATTGGAGGTCTGGGGTTTGATCCCCACGGACCCCATAAACTTTTAAACAAACAACCATTACCAAACAAACGGGGTGCCATGTGGCAGTCCATGCCTAGGCCATGTCATCAACTACCACCTCAAAATATGGACATGCCACATCATTTGTACAGCCTCTACCATGTCATTTGTATGGACTGTACAGACTGTACAGTCAGCAATGTTTTTTGCCTGTTTGGCAAATCGAATAGATCACGATATCTCACTCATCCGATGTCCATTTGAACCCGTTCAAGTTGCGTTGGGTTCGTGACAATGAGGGCTATTCACCCGTTTGTTTTGAGGAAATTCCAAGAACTTTAATTTTTGAGCAAAATTTTGACCCCTGGTCCAGATTCTGATCAATATTTCATCAGGAACATGTTGTACACATGTTCTTCGAATGAAACAAACATTGATAGATATACAAGTTCAGTATGATGAGTTGATTCCAATATATTGTGATAATACAAGTGTCATCAGTATTTTAAAAAAACCGGTGATGCACTCCAAGACGAAGCACATTCCAATCAAGTATAACTTTATACAGGAACAGGTTGCAGAAAAGAACATCAGAGTTGAGTATGTGGGCACAAAAGAACAAGTGGCAAACATATGTTATGAACCAAATATCAATATAGCATAGAAAAAACCTCAGAAAAAGTACTCAACGCCTTGAAAAAGAGATAATTTCAGATAATAAGCCTCTTTGAGGGGGCAACCTCCTTTTACCCCACTTAAATGTTCAAGTACAAGATGATTCAAAATGAAAATGTCTCCTTGGTATATATAGGAGACTAGGAGGTATAATTACAACTAATGGCCAAAAGACGACATAAATAAAATAACATTACTAATATAATATGCCCCAATTAAGGGGTAATGAGCCAATATTAGGGCTTAACATGCCCCTCCCCTTGAGACAAGTGTTGTCCGCAACGCTTGAGTAACTTTAGATGCTTCTGTATAAAAGACTCATCTTCCCAAGTGGAATCTTTAGCCGGTAGTTTCCCCCATTTAATGATATACTATGAACTGGATCTATTCCTCAGCTGGCAAATTCTTGTGTCAGTGATGGCTTCAGGCTCCAATATGATTTTTCCTTCCTCGTCAAGTTCTGGGAATATAGTTTGAACTGGGATCTTGTCACCTATAACCTTCTTTAAGCATGAAACATGGAAAACTGGGTGTACTCATGAAGATGCAGGCAACTCCAATTTGTATGCCATAGTACCAATCTTTTGCAACACCTTATAAGGTCCATAGTACTTCGGTGATAATTTATTATCCTTCTTAGCTTGCTTGAGGGACATCTGTTTGTATGGTTGTAGTCTTAAAAACACCCAATCCCCTACTTCAAAACTTCTTTCACTACGATGTTGATATACTTGTTGTTTCATGCGATTTTGTGCCATGGTCTGGGTGTCCTTTAAGATTTGGAGAATTTTTTGTTGATTCTCGATGTGATCTTCCACTTCTTGAACCTTAGAGTTTTCTTTTAGAGAAGAAGTGATGGAAGGAGGGTGGTATCCATAAAGTGCCATAAATGGTGTCATTTTTGTTGCAGTATGAAAGGAAGTGTTATACCACCATTCTTCCAAGGGTAACCATTTGAACCATTATGTTTGTTTACCAGAGACAAAGCAACAAAGGTAGCCTTCCAGACATTTGTTCACTATCTCGGTTTGTCCATCAGATTGAGGATGATAGGATGAGCTATGAGCCAATTGAGTACCTAAACAAGAAAATAATTTTGTCCGAAAATGTCCTATGAAGATGGGATCTATGTCACTTATAATAATCTTTGGGCTGCCATGTAGCTTTTGAATTGTCTCCATGAATGCGGTGGAAACTGTACTAGCTTTGAAGGGATGAGAGAGTGCACAAAAGTGTGCATACTTGGTCAGTCTATCAACAATCACCATGATGACACTCTTTCCTTCAAAATTTGGTAACCCTGTGATGAAATCCATGGAAACCTCCTCCCAGCACTGACTTGGGATGGATAATGGTTGTAAAA
>JASDQU010735920.1:25214-46987 GCA_032191745.1 Picea mariana | reverse complement strand
TGAGTTGGGAGTTCTTACATAAATATAAGCGATCATTGTACCATAGTGAATCATTTTTCCATGTAAATGTATCTGATGCACTGGAATCCTGCTGCAACCTTTGAAGGAGAGTCCACACTTTTTTGTCATTCTTCCATTCATCCCTTGCTTCTATTATCCAATTGGGTTGGATGATTGAGATAGCACAAAGAAAGGCCTCAACATCTTCATCCTTTCTTGAGAGTGCATCTGCCACAACAATTTGCTTCCCCTTTTTATAGATGATTTCAAAATCATAACCCAATATCTTGGTTACCCATTTTTGTTGTTCTTCTGAAGATAGTCTTTGTTCCAAGAAGTATTTAAGACTATCATGATCTTTTTTGACCTTGAAGTGCCTACCTATTAAGTAAGGACGCCATTTCTTCAATGCATGTAGTGTTTCCATCATTTCCTTCTCATAAATGGTTTTGTGTAAGTCCTTTCCCTTGAGTGGCCAACTTTCAAAAGCCAAGGGTCTTCCTTCTTGCATTAGGACAACACCAATTCCAATTCCCGAGGAATCACATTCCACAATAAAGGTTTTTGTGAAGTCTAGAGTGGTCAAGATAGGAGCTTTACACATCACCTCTTTAAGTTGTTAAAAAGCTTTAGTTTCCTCTGTAGTCCATGAAAATGCATCCTTCTTAGTTAGTGTTGTTAAAGGTGCTTCTATTCTTCCATAGTTCTGAACAAACTTGTGGTACTAACCTATCAAACCCAAAAATCCTCTAAGATTATTTAATGTTTTGGGAATTAGCCAGTCCATCATGGCCTTAATCTTGTTAGGGTCTACCTTGACACCTTCATGAGATACAATATGACCCAAATACTCTACCTCCTTTACTCCAAAGAAACATTTGGATGGTTTGGCATATAGTTGTTGGTCCTTTAGTAGTTGTAGCACCTTTTCAACATGTTGCACATGATCCTCCCAAGACTTTCTATAGATTAGTATATCATCAGAAAATACTAACACAAATTTTTGAAGGAAGGGCTTGAAAATGGAATTCATCAACCCTTGGAATGTGGAAGGTGCATTTGTAAGGCCAAAACGCATGACCAAAAATTCATAATGGCCTTCATGAGTTCGGAATGTTGTTTTTGGGATATCTTCTTCCTTCATTCTGATATGATGATACCATAAACGAATATCCAATTTTGTGAAATAGATTGCTCCATGTAGTTCATCTAACAATTCATCAATGACGGGAATGGGAAACTTATCTTTGATAGTAATCTTGTTAAGCTCTCTATAATATGGACACATATGCCATGAGCTATCTTTCTTGAATACCATTACCACTAGTGTAGAGTAAGAACTTTGGCTAGGTCTAATAATGATAGCCTCTAACATTTCTTCAACCATGCACACAATTTCACTCTTCTGGGTGTAAGGGTATCTATATGGCCTAATGTTAGGAGGAACACTCCAAGGAATTAAGTGAATTTCATGATTATTATTTCGAGTGGGTGGGAGACCTTTGGGAATATATTCAAATACTTTGGAATGCTTATCAATGATCCTTTGGAGATCTTGAGGAATAAATGGCTTAGATGTTTGAACATCTACTGAGCATAGTTGTGCAATAATGCCTTGATGCCCCTTTTTCAATAATTTTTTCATGCCGTTAGAGCTTATCACCTTACTGGGCTTCGTTGTGATACCTCTTAACTCAATTTCTTTTCCTTCCAATGAAAATTTCATGAAAAGTTCTTGAAAATTAATAGCCATTGTTCCTAATGATTGTAACCATTGGATTCCTAGTACACCATCTGCACCACCCATGGGTATAGAAATCATTGGACTATTCATTACATATTCCTCGATAGTAATATTGATCTTATTACATTTTCCTGAGCAATTGATAGTTCCTCCATCTGCAATCATTACTTGAAGCTATGGCACTAGATATACAAAGTAATTGAGATCTTTGGCTAATTTATAGTGAATGAAATTATGAGTACTGCCAGAATCAATTAGGACTATTACCTTTTTCTTTTTGATGTATCCTTCAATCTTGAGGGTTTGAGGAGTGCTAATTCCAGCCAATGCATTACATGATATCGTGGGAGTCAACTCTTCAAACGACATTGCTTCTACGTTTTCATCTTGATATGGTTCTTGTTCTTTTTCTTCTTCCTCTTGACAAACTATGTAGAATAATTTCCTCTCACCACACTTATGTCCCTTATTGTACTTGCTGTCACAATTAAAGCATAAACCTTTTTCTTTTCTTTCCTCCAATTGTTGAGGTGTCAAACTTGTAGGTTGAGGTGTTTTAGGAGAAGTAGCATTGTTCTCTCTATAGATGTTAGGATAGGTCCTTCTAGTAGCCATAGCCATATTTGGCACATTATGGAGATCAAAGAATTTCTCCATATAAAGTATCCATGTGATTGGGTCCTTTCCATCAAACTTCCTCATATCAATCTTAGGAATGTGGTTGGTCTTCAAACCAAAGTTGGAGTTTCTCCATTCTTGATTCACCTTCCTTGTGTCCTCATCATGAATTTCATAGGATGCATTTTCACTTTCGGGCGTCTTTTTTTGGTGGCATGTTGGCCTGGTATCACTTTTGAATCTTGATTTTGAGGTGGTTCTTCTAGACGATATTTATTCTATTCTATCTCCCAATTTTTGGCCCTTCTAGGTATGAAACTTTCTTTTAGGTAGTTGTCTGATATTTATTCTCTGCAATTCCATAGGTCTGATCAAAATTGGATGTGCCAAGTGGAATTTACGGTAAATTCCTCACAACTTGCCGATTTTTGTCCTTTCCAGGAGATATCACTTGTATAGCATGCCCCACACAAAATAATTGATATCAAATTCTAAAACTCACACCCAAAATACTACAGACTATCCAAGATCCAATGAAACCAGTCCCACTCAATTTGGATACTCTAGCAAGAAGTTATCATTGTTTTACCTGGAACACCTTCCTGAGACTAGTCAATAGGAATAGTCAGATACTCTATCTTACACAAGGTGTATCTACAAATTTAAGATGACCCAAAAGATGAATTTTTTACCATAGATACCTTACTAATTTTTGTAAATGGCCTCTAGATTTCAGGTTCTGAAACATTACAGAAAATGTTTTATAGCGAAAATTCCGCAATGGCTCATTTCAGGATGATCCCACAACTCTATCTTGTACAGCTTGTATCTTTGAAAATATAAGGCCTCAAGAGATAAATTTTGAAACCAACGTACCTTGATCCATATAATAAATATCCTCAAATCCGTTCCTTCTGAAACATTGTAGAAAAAATGTTATAGCAAAAATTCCACAGTGTCTCAAATGTAGCAGCGAAACCCCAAGACCTTGAGCTCTGATACCATATGTTAAGAACCAAATATCAATATAGCATAGAAAAATCTCATAAAAAGTACTCAACACCTTGAAAAAAGAGATAATTTCAAATAATAAGCCTCTTCGAGGGGGAAACCTCCTTTTACCCCACTTAAATGTTCAAGTACAAGATGATTCAAAATGAAAATGTCTCCTTGGTATATATAGGAGACTAGGAGGTATAATTACAACTAATGGCCTAAAGCTGACATAAATAAAATAACATTACTAATATAATATGCCCCAATTAAGGGGTAATGAGCCAATATTAGGGCTTAACACAATTCCGAGAACTTTGATATTTGAGAAAAATTTTGACACCTGGTCTAGATTCAGATCAATATTTCATCAGCAACATGTTGTACACATGTTCTTTGGATGAAACAAACTTTGATATATATACAGGTTCAGTATGATGAGTCCATTCCAATATATTGTGATAATACAAGTGTCATTGGTATCCTAAAAAACTCGGTGAGGCAGTCCAAGACGAAGCACATTCCAATCAAGTATCACTTTATATAGGAACAGGTTGTAGAAAAGAACATCAGAGTTGAGTATGTTGGCACAAAAGAACAAGTGGCAGACATTTTTACAAAACCACATCCATGGGAAGTCTTTGAATATCTTTCCCAAAGACTTATGTTATTTCTACTCCAAAATGAATGTTTTTTTAATGCTTTTTTAATTCTTATCTTATATGTCTTAGATGTACACGAGGAAGCACCATAAGAGGACAGTTCAGTCTTGGGAAGCAACCCCAAATGGAAAGATAACTTTTCCATTAATGACAAAGGGGGAGAGATGTTTCATGTGCAGAGGATAGAGGCATATTTCTAGGGGGAGAGATGTTTCATATGCAGAGGATAGAGGCATAGTTCTAGGGGGAGAGATGTTTCATATGCAGAGGATAGAGGCATAGTTCTAGGGGGAGAGATGTTTCATATGCAGAGGATAGAGGCATAGTTCTAGGGGGAGAATATTTGATAGATGCAAAGGACAGAGGAAAATGTATCTGATATAGAGGAAAGAGGCATGATTCTAGGGGGAGCATGAGTGATATGATTTTAGTATTGCATCAGAGTGTTTCCATCAATGCCAAAGGGGGAGATTGTTGATTAAGGTTGGTTGTCATTGATGTCAACCCTTGAAGAAAGCCCCGCAACAAAATTTTTTGGGTAATGGACCCAATATTATTTTATGTAAAGATGACTCATTATTTTCTTGTCATGTTTGATAAGAATTAAAGATGTATGAACTCCAAAGTTGGCCCCTTATGGTGAAATCCCTCACAGGAAGACGCTTTGCGGAGTAAGAAAACCCATGCATAATTGTGGAATAATGAGATGAAGGACAATTAATTTTTCAGGTAGAATATCCTATATGGATAGTGCTTGTCATTCTATTTCTGGTGGTATGTGGAATGCCACATAACTCCTCACGGTTAGAGAGTTATGGCCATGAGAAGTTGGAGACCCCAGGTTTGGGTAATGGACCCAAGTTTGTTTGATGGATAACGGTATAAGTTATGATATAGTTTTATATAATACTACTCAATATGGATATTAAATGTCATTCCATTTCTGGTGGTATGTCGAATGTCACATAATTCCTCACGGTTAGAGAGTTATGGCCTTACGAAGTTGGAGGACCCTCATATGTCATCTAGAAGCCACAAAAGGTCAAAGTAGTCAAAGTGGTTTAAGATATTTTTAAAAGTAAATAATAAAGTGAAGTAATGACTGTATTATAATTCAAAGTGAATACAAAATAAATTATTTCAATAATAAATTTAATGGATAAATTAGAAGTGGGTTAACCCTAAAATAAGGAAAGTGGGACCAAGTGACCTAACAGATGTTTTTAAGGATGCTACTTGGAGAGTATAAATAAGAGGCAAGGCTCTCTCATTTTAATCACACTTGAGCTTATTGAATATATATAGGTGTCTAAGATAACCAAGGATATATAAGACAAAATTATGAGGGAAGGTGAATAAAAGAAGGTCAGAATGCAAGGAAGGATAAATTCTTTTGATGGTGCTTTCTAAGGTATGTTATTTACAAGTCATCTCACTATTTTCACTATAACATTGTTTCTATAATGATTCAGGCCATGAAATTTCTATGTCATTGATAAAAAATATCCAAGTATCTGTGGCAATAAATTCATCTTGTGTTTCATTGTATTTTTGGTGTTACACTCCATGGAAAATAGGGTTTGTGGCTAGTCCTGAAACTAGTCAAACACAGGTGTTTTGAGTAAAAGCGTCATAACTTCTTCATAACAGATCCAAATTTAGTGAACCCAAATGTGTTGTTTAGGGTACAGTGTTTAGTATGTTTTGTAACATTTTCAGATCAATTCAACAAATATTCTATGTGGGGCACGCTCTACAAGCTTGCTCTCTAGAATAAGCCAGAATTCAGCAAGGTATGTCATTCTTGTTATAACTCCTTTTCTAAGAGGTTCCAAGTAGTGACACCTGGAGGCATTTCTTAAAACACACTGAAGAACATTGTGTATCATTTTCAAATATTTATACATTACATGTACAAAGTTATAATTACTTCAATTTAGGGTTGTTGACTAATCCAAAACTAGGCATGTGAGACTAAAGAAAAGTTTGATGAAAATGCTAGTCTCTTGTTGTTCAAGTTAAGGAAGGTTTGCAGGAATGTGATCATATACACCAGGTCTATTATAGAGCTACAAATCATATTTGGATGATGAAATTGATGAGGGATTTTGGTTGAGGTACATGTTGACTACATGGTTGAGACAAGTAGTTGATGAGTTGGCACATACATCAGGTGTATAGTTGATGATGTTGGTACATATTGGTGAGTCATAGTTTATGAGTATTTGATATATGATTGGTACATACTTGGTACATGGTTGGATGCACTTGTTTATGGTTGATTACAGTTTGAGGTATAGGTTGATGCATGGTTGATGCATGGTTCAGATTTATTGGTACAGGTTTACAGCGATATATCTCACAGCGACAGGTTGACACTGGTTCCATCATTCTACCTCTACTTCACGGTAGTAGGATTGGGCAAGTATAGGTCGTTGTAGCCACATTCCGTTTGTAGCTAGAGAACATAGGGGGTTGTAGCCTCCTTCTGGTTGTAGCTAGAGAATTGCGAAGTTGGAGCTAGAGAATTCATAAAACTGACAATTGGGACATCATAATCATCCAAGGAAATTGTATTTTGTGTTCCCTATCCTTCTACTATTTGTGTGCGCTCATGTACCATACTTCTAGTACGTCGCTGAGAAGGGTTAGCTGTCATTTGTTCAGTGTCATGAACAGGAACAACGAAAATGTTCATATTGATATTTTGAAATATAATTGAAATAACTAATTCATTATTTTGATTAACATTACACTATTGCTCTTTACCTGTCTCTGTAGCTACGAAAATTGGTACGTTAATTTCCTGTCAACATGGTTGTTCTCGTATTTCACCCTCATGAGATACATGATCTTCAATTTTGAGAAGATAATATATAAGTATAAGTCAGGAAATAAATATCTACAATCACAGTAAATATTTCTAATTCTAAAACATACATACTAGAATAGGTACTCTGCTCTACACTATCACTGGACATGTGCACCCTTGTTTGACGCGGTGTTTGTTGAATACCATTGGATTCACTAGTACAGTAGCATTGTTTCTTGAAAACAAACATAAATACTTAGTTAAGGGTGATATAATAAAATATGAATAGACTTTACAAGAATGCTATTGCGGTTTCATTATTCATTTGATTTACCTATGTGGCAGGGGAGATAGGAGTCTGGCCCAAGCCTTTTCTATATTCAATCACACTTTTAAAACCATTCTTGTAACCAAGATTTAGGTCCTCCTCGGTGGCAGCAGTGTCGAACATATTTAACTACAATGCATAACACCATTAAGAATACCAATAACAAAAACATATATTTGTTCGCTACTATTAAATAAATATTAACCATGGTTAATCATTTAAATCTTACTATTCGGGATTTTAGTTTTCCGTAGCCACCTTGGTCTAGTTTATACTGGCCATGTTTTTCCACTCTGGCCTTCATTTCTTTGGAGGTGTCTTGTAGCCCACATATGTAATTTTTGAAAAAAAATAGATATCGGAATTGTTACATAAAACAGGAAAGAAAAACATAAATGCTCATATTTCACTGATAATATGACATGTGTTGTACCTTGCTTGGCCATCTCATGTTTTTCATCCTTGTTTTTTTAACAAGTTATCCATTGCATCCTCTATTATCACCTTCCACTCTTTCTTGGGAACCATGGGAGGGTGCTCTTACTTGAGGTCTATTTGCAATTTATCCCTATACTTGGCCCTGGTGTATTTTAAAATCTCGTTAGCTAACTTTTTAACCACTTTCTTGTTGGAAGTATTGTTGAACAATTTTACCATGTGATATATTAAATCATCTTTCTTTTTGCTATCTTGGCCATTTCAGTGTGTGCGAATGGTGGGACCAAACAAATCCAATGCTTTGTCATGTAAGTTTTTATAGAAAACATTGTTTCCTATAGAAACACGTTATCCATTAATTTATAATCATATCAACAAATGTCCATTTCAATTTCATGAAAAAAATGAATCAATTAATGGGACAATTACCTGCAATATTATGAATGTTGATCGGAACACATGTGTCAGCCACAAGAAATGTGACATCTATTGATTCAGTGCTTTTAAATCGTTCTGCTCCATGCAGAATAGTATCTTGTCCATCTACACTATGTTCCTCTCCAGATTCATCATGTGGAGTCCTAGGCCTCGACTCATCATGCTCTAGCATGTCATGTCAGTCAAAATCATTTCGATCATCAATGGATTCGAGGGGAACCTCAGGAGGCTCAAAAGCCTCACTTTCACTTTGCTATGTCAACCTTGTTTTTGCATTGGACCATCACTGCTACCTATAGAAATTGCATGATCAACAGGTTCCCCACGCACAGGGTTTAAAAACTCCTACAAATGGAAAAATTTTCTTTATCAGATCATATACAAAATATAAAACTAAAAAATGAATATGAAATTGTCATAGCTAATAAGAATATGTGAAGATGCCACTTACCCCAAAATTAGTTATTGTATTTTGTAGCTCTACAATTCTTTCCCTGTCCTCTTGTGTCAGGGGTCTTTTGCTAATCCAACCTAGATATTCTATGTTAGCCTTCTTCAAGGCCTTCATTGCAGTTGTCATTGAGTCAGTTGAATAAAATATTTCAGCCTCATCAATATCCTCTATGGGATCCTTCCCACATTGACCATGCCACAATACATTGAGGAATAAAATTAATGAGATGAACTTTAACAATTGATAAATTTAGTTGTTGTAGTCATAAGTTGTTACTGTATTTAACGTTTACCTGGTGAGGCATTGCAGGTGCATTTCCATGGTCACCCTGGATAGATGTAAAGGGTGATTTTCAGACATGGTCACCCTGGACAGATGTTAACACAATAAATCAATGAACAAAAGTTATGAAATTCACCTGTAACATTAAAAAAATGAAATACTGCAGTAATCTCAGAAAAATAATAACAAAATTTCAGAAATTTAGTTGTTTTAGTCTTACGTTGTTATTGTATTTAACATTTACCTGGTGAGGCACTGTGGTTTCCTTTCCATGATCACCCTCGACGGATGTAGCAGGTGAAACTCGAACACGGTCACCCTGGACAGAAGTTGACACTATAAATCAATAAAAAAAAGTTATGAAATTCACCTGTAACATTGAAAAAATGAAATATTGGAGTAATATCATAAAACAAATAATGACATTTAAGAAATTTAGTTGTTGTAGTCACAAGTTGTTATTGTATTTAACATTTACCTACTGAGGCACAATGGGTGCCTTTCCACGGTCACCTTGGAGAGATGTAGCAAGTGATTTTATACCATGGTCACCCTGGAGAGATGTAGTGGGTGATTTTCTACCATGGTCACCCTGGATAGATGTTGACACAATAAATCAATCAATAAAAGTTATGAAATTCACCTATAACATTAAGAAAATGAAATATTGTAGTAATAACAGAAAAAAATAATGAAATTTAGTTGTTGTAGTCATAATTTTTTACTATATTTAACATTTACCTATTGAGGTGAAGTGGGTGCCTTTCTAAGGTCACCTTGGATAGATGTTGATACAATAAACTAATCAACAAGAGTTATGAAAGTAATTGTAAAAAATTTATGCAGTAAAAATTTGAAATATTGCAGCAATAAATTGTAACAATGATTGATCAAAGGTTGAGTTGAATGGTATGTAAGATATTTACCCCCACAGTCACACCCCCTCCATCTATTCAATTTAAGTTGTAATCAATCAACCAATATTCACCCGGAACTATTGTTTTTGTTGCACATACAAATATATGATTTCCTTCACAGGCCTCAAATATGCAATTTTGTTTCTTAGTTGTTGCCACTGGTCATGTACTATTTATAAAGCCTGCAATGTTTCCAGTAGTGTTTGGACTTCCATCAATATACATAGTTTTCCCTTTATTTTGATTGTTATCCAGTAGTCATATACAATTTGCGGAAACTCCGTATCTCTGCATACTTTGCATATATCGTACCAACATCAACTAGTGATTGCATCTGTATAATGGTCTGACATACTTCATCAATTCAGTTATAGTGCCATATATGACTTTTATGCCATCCATGGAAAATAAACCCAATCCATGTAAGGACAAAGGAGCAATGCGATACATCCTCCCACCGATGAAGAAATCTGTTTCCACTTCAGGTTGCTCCTTAGGTGCCCATCATTGCACTAGATGTTTATACCTCAAGGGAAACTCAATGTCACCTATGCTCTCAGCGTCATAACTAGATGACCCTCCATTGGCAATAAAAAATAGCATGTGGGTACAAACTCTTTTCCTTACCTTTTCCAACCTGGTTGATCTAGAACCAATAGATCTAGTACAACACGTCTCACTTTCAACCTCTCTTACTATATCTTGATCATCACTCGAGGAAGATAGATCTGACAGATGCCTATTTGGTGGTACCTACACTTGTTAAAATAAGAAGATAAGTTATCGTGCCAATATACGTTTTTAGTACCAACACAATTGCATATAGTTGCATTTAATTGCATAAAGTTGAAATTGACACACCTATCTATCATATAGTTGCATATAGTTGCATAAAGTTCAAATTGACACACCTATCCATCATATAGTTGCATATAGTTGCATAGTTGCATAAGTTTCATATAGTTGCATAGTTTCATAAGTTCCATTGTTGCATAAAGTTGCGTAAACTTGCATAAAGTTGTGTAAAGTTTCATAAGTTCCATAAAGTTTCTTAAGTTGCATAAGTTGCATGTTGCATAGTTGCATATAGTTTCATATTTTCATATAGTTGCATACGAAATTGTTGCAATGTAGTTGCATACAAAATTGTTGCAATATAGTTGCATATAGATGAATAAGTTGCAATATAGTTGCATAAGTTGCATATAGTTGTAATATAGTTGCATATAGTTGCATACGTTTCAATATAGTACCAACACAGTTGCATATAGTTGAATTTAGTTGAATAAAGTTTGAATTGCCACACCTATTTGTCATATAGTTGCATATAGTAGCATAAGTTTCATATAATTCCATATAGTTTCATAGTTGCATAAGTTGCATTGTTGCATAAAGTTGCATGTTACATAAAGTTGCGTAAAGTTGCATAAGTTCCATGTTGCATAGTTGCATATAGTTGCATAGTTTCATATAGTTGCATATTTGCATATAGTTGCAATATAGTTGCATATAGTTGCAATATAGTTGCATAAGTTGCATATATTTGCAATATAGTTGCATAAGATGCAATATAGTTGTATTTGAACACTCACCAATATTTGAGAATATAGTTGCAATATAGTTGCATAAGTTGCAATATAGTTGCATTTGGAACCATTGGTACATTTTCATAATAAAAATAGGTCTCAAGGTGTGTACCATGAATAGAGAGGAACAAAATGGCCTTAGGTCCAAAACGTATTTTCTTTGGCTCATTCGCCATTAACAAGACCTCAAACCACCACATCTATCCTATTTAATAGACTATGGTGCTTGGCTGGGATATGGGTGTCATTCACAATTTTTTCACACCATGTATGGAACTTAGTTATTTTCCATGGTCATGGAAAGAAAATAAGTTTTTTAGGTCCTATTTAAATCTTCTTAGGATTAAGATTCATGATGAAGTTGTCAAAAACAACACAAGACATATGTAAAAATCTTTATCCTCTGTGTGGGATCTTTGGTTCCATTAATAGTTTTTTCATAATAAGAACAATTGTCAAGGCTTGTACCATGTCTAGGATAAGAAAATAAGAACATTAAGCTCACAATGAAAGTTCTCAAATTCAAGGTCCATGATCTAGGCCTCAAATAACCATGTAGATATTATTTAAGAGATATTTGACCTTCTAGTGCGATATGGGTGCCATTGGGATTTTGTTTGCAGCATATATGTAATTCAAGGTTTATATCATCACCAAGGTAATAAAATCAGGGCCTTCTTCCCTAAATGAATCCTTTTTATGCTTAATGGCCATGAAAAATGCCTCTATTTTGGAATATGTGCACCATTAGTATGTTTTCAATAAAAGGAATGGGTTTCAAGACCGATACCATGGTCAAGGGAGGAAATAAAGGGCCTTAGGCTCTAAATAAATATTCTTGATCATAATGGCGATGAACAAGGCCTCAAACCACCATACATATCCTCTCTAAGGGATATATGGAATTTGAATGGGATATGGTCACCATTCACAAATTGTGGGCATAATGTATAGCAAAGAACATAACGTGCTTAGGCCCTATTTGAATCTTATCAGGGATGATATTTGTGATACAGTCCTTAAAAAACCACACAAGATCTATGTAGGGTATCTTTGGAACCATTGGTATGTTTTCATAATAAGAATAGGTCTCAAGGTGTGTACCATGGATAGGAGAGGAAACAAGTACCTTACGTCCAAAATGAAGCTTCTTCACTTCAAGATCTATAAACCAACCATTGAATGATCATGTAGATAATTTTTAAGGCATGTTTGGACTTGAGGTGGGATTTGGACACAATTAGTATTTTTTCACATCACATATGGGAGTTTAGGCTTGTACTATCATCAAGGGAAGGAGAAAAGGGAATTAGGATTTAAATGAACCTTATGTGCTTAATGACCAAGATCAAGGCCTCCAATTAGGAATATGGGCAACATTGGTATGCTTTAAATAATAATAATGGCTACTAGGACCTCTACCATGGCCAAGGGAGGGAAATAATGGCCTTAGGCCCTAAAAAACTCTTCTTTTCCTTAGTGGCCATGAACAAGGCTTCAAAACACCACATAGATCCTCTTTAAGGGATCTATGGACTTTAGGTGGGATACAATCACTATTCAAAAGTTTTGGACATCACGTATGGCACTTTGGATCTTACCCATGGTTAGGGAAAGAACATAAGATACTTAGGCCCAATTTCAATCTTCTCGTTGATCTTTGCGATGTAGTCTTTGTACAACCACACAAGACACTTATAGGGGATATTTCACCTTCATGTGGGATATTTCATGCCAATATTACATTTTTCATAATAAGAAAGGATCGTGGGCTTATGCCATGGTTAGGGGAGGAAAACAAGGAACTTTGGCATAAAATAAATATTATTGAGGTCAAAGTCAGTGAACTAGGAACCACAAATGAAGTCCAAGGCGCATACCATATTTGGGGGAGGAAAACAAGGGCCTTATTCTTTAAGAAAATATTTCTCATGCCTAATGAAAAAGACTAAGTCCTTATATTGGGAATGTGTGCACCATTCATATATTATGGAAAATAAGATTTTGTATCAAGAGATATACCATGGATGAGGTAGGAAAACAAGTGACCTAGGCCCTGTACAAATATTCTTGATCTCAATGCTTATGAACAAATCCTTGAAGCACCACACAAACCATATCTAAGGGATATTTGGCCTTTGGGTGGGATATGGGCACCATTCATAGGTTTTATGCATCATAGTTGGCTCTCAAGGCCTCTAAGAAGGAACAACAATTGGGTTCTAGGTCTAAAGGATTGTCTCAACTACTGTGGAAATTCTATGCATGGTTTCTCTCCAACCATCCTACATGGGAAAGAAAATCCAAAACATTTTCTTGCATGAGACCCCTCTCTCTTCCTTAGGATATGACACATATGAGACTTTTACTTAGACCAACCCAAAAGTCAAATATTGATGGGAACATTGTAAGGATGCATAGGCAAGAAAAGATAGTACCCTAAGGAAAATGATAAGGCTAAATAAACCCAAAATCCCCTTTCCTCTTCCCCTATTGTGGTATCATAGTCCCCTTGTTTCTCCCTCAAGAAATAATTAGGGTGGATTTATATTATTGTGTGTTTCCCTTTTTACAAAACCATGAACTTCCTATAAGAAATATATCCACCACATTGTATAGTCATGACCTTATGAGACCCTTTTGATAGGGCAAGGAAATTTCTCCTTAGGTCTCTATCTCATTGAATCCATAATCCTAAAATGTCATTAGCCATCCAGGATTGTCCCCTATCCTAGGAAAAACTACTTGCATGATAAACAATTTGTTTCTTTAATAAAATTCCAATAGTGTTTGTAGTTTATATTGGACATTTTGTGATTTAAAATTTGTTTGTAAAACATCCTCTACATTCATGTTCCATGTTTTTTCTTGTTGTATTGAAATCACTGGTTTTCAAGCTCTTTAATTATAAATTTACAACATTTACTAGTTCGATCTACCACTTGTTGTACAATTCCTAGTTGCAATAAGGTCTCTTCTATGTCCTTAGTATCTCTAATTTCATGTCCTCTATTATGTTGGAATTTAATGATTACCTGTGCATATTTTTCCTTATCATATTCACTAGGAACATATTCATCTACAAATTTATCTTTATCCTCCAACTCCTTTTTTTGTCTTCTCCTCTTAGATCCACCTTTTCCTTGACCTATTTCTTTGTCTTATTTCAATTGTTTGACTCTTTTCTTCTATAGTCTTCTCAGGTGATTGATTCTCATCCTCTCTCATCTTGTCCCACTTTTTTATCTACTCTTCTACTAAATTTATTTTTTTCTCAAATATTTCTTCCTTTCATTGGTTCCTACCTTTCTATTCTTTCATTTTCTCTGCTACCTTCTTCTATCTTTGAATTTCCCTCATTTTATTGATTCATGCTACCTTTTAGTCCCTTCTCTCTTTTCTTATCCATAATAATGTTCGGGTTCTTCCATATGGTATTATCATATACTATGTTTACAAGAGTTGTTCATTCATTGTCTTGTTTATTAGTTGCTTCTTTATACTAGGACAAGTCCAAGTAACCTTCATTGTTTTGTCCTTTTTCTCCTTCATCTACTCTCTTCATTTTATCTCATTTTCCTTTGGTATATATGTTAATATTATTTCACCTATGGGGGTCCTTATTCCCATTTCCTTGACTTTGTCTATGATTGGAAAAACTTTCATGTCCTTTTGTTTTCTGGCCCACGACTCATTCTGGTCTTTTTTCGTCCCTATACACCATATCCTCCTCAATTTACCTAACTTATTTCTCACGTCTCATCTATCAAGGTTTCATTTCCATATATCCCATACATGTTCCGTGTCCATTTCCCATTTAGAAATCATGTATTCATTGGCTTTTGTTTTCTTGTTGTATTCTTCTATATATTGGTTCACAACATTATAAACACTCACTATTTCTTGGTCCATATTGTCTATCTCTATGACCTCATAGTCCTTATAACAAAAGAACTCATTGAAAAATTGTCCTTTCTTATCCTTTGTCTTATGTCTCCAAAATAATGTACCCCGTGAGGTCTGCATATGATACATCTAAGGAATCAACTCATTGCATGACATCTCTTATATTTTTGTTTAATGATTGATGGCCTTGGTATCCACTCTTTCGATGTGCCTATACTCCTATTCCAGGTAAGGTGTCTATTCTAAACCATTATTTATCTTCATACAATTGAGTTAGTCTTTCTAAGAGATCATCCACTTGCAGAATGATAAAGGTTGGGTATGATCTATATTCTTGATATTCTAAGGAGAATAACTCATCCTTCTTGAATCACTTTTGAAACAATGATTTTTACAAAAGGAATGGTTTATTTCTTAGACTTGTGTGGACATTTCTCTTTTCAAAACCTTTTTTCACATTAAATTGGATTCTATTGGTGGGTTTGCAGGGCAACCAAAGACCCAAATATAATAATACATTGGTCTTTCAAACTAGTCTAATTTTCTTCATGAAGACTCCCATGCTTGTGTCAAACCTCAAAATGTTGTCCACATCCACACCCCAAACCTACTCACACAAATTTAACACATCATCTTCCACCTTCCTATATTTTCTTCATGTATGTTGTCTCCACATCACATGATGGTGTGATGGTTTGGGAAGACTTTAGTTTTTTTTAAACCATCTATGTGCATTTTAAAAGGATGACTTAGCATTTCATCAAGAATTCTATCAAGCATTTCATCAAGCATTCTATCAAGAATTTCATCAAACAATTAGCATCCACAATCAAGAGATAGGAGAAAGAAGTCAAACCATTTCCTCCAATCGTGTTCTCTCCTCTAGTACAAAACCACATTCCCTCCTCTCGTACAAATCCATGTGCCCTCCTCCCATGTACGTGCTCCTCTCCTCTCCAATCTGCGTGCTACTGTGTAGTGGTGAGTGTGAGCTACAATACATATATTATATACAATTTATAAATTATCATATATATATATATATAATATAATATATAAATTATAAATTATATAATATATATATATATATATATTATAATATTTAATCCCTAACTCATAGCCCCTGAGATATAGTCATGGATACATCCTTGGTGATGAGGGGAGGAAGGGATTCAAGGAACTACTCTATAACCCCCAATCACTATCAACTTGAACATGGTATACCCTCTGATCTCTATGACTCCTGAAACAATCGCCCCCAGTGAACATTGTGTGACCTCAAACACACTAAAAGATGAATACATTATGGTTATGAACATAGTAACATCATAATAGATTGACCCTTCTAATACACTATGGATCTTAACCCCTATAACCCTTGATCTCTTAATTCACCCTTTTTATTTATTTCAAATTATTATTATGATGCATTTATAAAAGTATGAGGTTAATTAATATGTCATTTATGTTCAACAATATCTTTGGCATTAAAGTATCATGTCATGGTATAAAATATCGATCACTATAACCCTCCTTGGATATAGTATACCCCCCAATATCCATGAACTTTGAATTGAATGGTCTCCCCTAACCCAATCACCCCGTCACACATTATGACTCAAACAATCATGTTAACCCCTAAGGCACTATGGCCACTAACCATTAAACCACTAATATGCTATGACCACTAATAATTGTGGCCCTAGACATTGTGTACACACTAATCCCTATGAACCTTGACATGCCTAACCCTTGAATATGTGTATACTACTTGGAGGTCATAGGTTCAAATACAGAGGGGGGTAGGGTATGTATACCTTCATATATGGGGAAAACCTATGATAAAAAAAAATGCATAAAAAGAAGCATTACATTCTATCCTCCTCCCTTTCTTACACATCAATCCCTTGTGCCTCCCTTAATTGAATCTCTTTTGATTCCTACGGAAACCCAGAATCTTGAATCAACCCTTGTACCCCCTATGGCCTTGCATGCAAAAAATGATTGACTCCCATATAGTGTTTTATCTCAACCCTATGTAGTTTTGCATTGGAAAAAGGAACAACAACAACAAGAGGAGGATGAAGTAGAAGAAGAAATAATCCCAAAGAAAACTAGGAGGAAAAAAAATAAGGCCCTTTAATTCCCTACTTATGCTCTATATACACCTAATCATGTGTTTTAGATCCATAATTAGGCAAAAAATATACTTAATTAGGAAATATGGATCCCTTTTAGGCCCTAAAGATAGAATCAATCCTTGTAACTCCAAAAATAGGCCATGTATATCCATAATTATGGCCCATGAATCATGTATTAGGGACTAAATCTGTAAAAACCGGATTAATTTAACATCAATTATTTCTACAAACAAAACAGTAAACACTACTTGATTTCAGAAAATTCAATAATTTCTTTTAATTGATCACATACGCATTTTAAATTGATCAATGAATAATAGACTTTTATAACAGAATAAAACAAATACATAATTTTTAAATTACCTTGGTTTGATGCTAATTCCTTCGTCGATCTGGTTGTTCGTGCTGAACTGGATCCAACACTACCCAAACCTTATTCCACCCTACCAACTAGGACAACTTCCTAGCTCCAGGACATCATATGGATATCCTGGCCCCCATGCCCAAAATCCCCGGCAAACCGGTGCCCATGTACTAAACCTTCCCGACTACAGAACTCAACTCCTGTGCAAATCCAAGAGAAACCTCCAAAAATTCCCCGTAGAATGGTAATCCCCTTCCCAAAAAGAATGCCTTCCACCGTAAGGCTCTCCCGTCATATTGCCCCTTCACTGAATTCCCCCTCCTTCATTACTTTCCTTATCCATTTATTAATTATCTTATCCTTTCATAGTTAATGCCCCCTTATCCCCTTTATTTATTATTTTATCCTATATTTAATGTCCTATACCTTCCCGAATACATAAGCTTTAATTTAACAATATAATTTGTTAACCCCCTTTAATTTTTTACTTAATTAATTAATGATTCAATTAATAATTAATTAATCCTTGACAATCATGAACAAGTAATTAATAATAATTAATTAGTTAATGTTATTTAAGAAATAATTATTGTTTAGCTAACTTTTAGGACAATTAGATTATTAAATTAATTATAATTAATAATCCTATACATCTATTTAAGCAGGGTTGTTACATACACCCACCCTTCAGGGAACTTCGTCCTAAAGTTAAGGTATCTTATGGTACAAAGGAAAAGAAACATGGTTCACACATTCATAACAAGTAACCGACACTATCAGTAAGTCAAGAAAAATCATACATACTAGTGTATATGTACAAGAAATGCATGTGTAGATAGTACATACAAGTCTCGTGCATGTACTAATAATCAAAACTATCATACTTTAGTAATTTATGTATGCATCCAATCCAGTCAGCAAGACTAGTCTTTTATAAAAGACAACAAACCAATCAATTGTTTGAGAAATCCTTTATTTACTATTATCTGGTTCAACGATTTTATTTTAAACAATTGTGGTTTAGTTACGTAATAATGAATATTCATATATACAAATTTCTCTCCTTTTTTTTTTTTGAAGGGAAAACATTAAATTCCACCATCAGACAAATCTCCATACTCTCTCAACTATTTCTACTCATCCTTCCTCCCTAACCTACTTCCATCTCCATTCCTATCCTTCCTCTGCTGGACTATCTTGGAGCATCAACTATATTGACCTAACTCCAAATAGAACCCGTAAGCAGAAGTGCCACTATCTCGACCAAGCTTCCCCAACAGGCATCTGACAATCATCATCACACTTCTTAGGGAGTGTGAACTAACACTGTCCTCCCATGACTTTAGGTTTCGGAGGATACACGGTGGTAAATGCCTCCACCCCTCTTAACAGGACTAGGGTCCACACCCTACAATGGAGGATACATGGTGGGAAATGCCTCCACCCCTCCTAATAGGATGATGCAGGAGCACCGCCCACATCAAGCGAGCCAGTGCGGAAGTGAAGGACAACTAGACAAGTCCAGCACAAATTTTGAATTTGTCTCGAAGATAATGCGCCAACCTTAAATGTGATAGTAAAGAGAGGTGTAATTTTATATTGTAATCAGACCTTGAGCGTCCCGCTCTCGTCTAAAGTAGATAGAGGCATTTATGATGAGATGAAATAGGTAGGTAGAATTGAATATTAGATTAGACAGTTTTAGAAAGAAAGAGGGAAATGGGATATAGACACCCTCATTATGTACTGTAACATTAGCATGACTACAGAGGAAGAGGAGAAGCAGAGAGCTGTGTAGCAGACTCCATGTATAGAAGTTCTGAATTTATATAAAGAAAGATGTGATTTAGACTCATGGTGTTTACTTATTCTCTGTGTATGCATCTTTGAATGTTACGCTCATGAATGGTTTATTCTTTCTGTCATGCAATTGCTTTTATGCTATGTATGAATGATTTCCTATTGAATATTTGGAATCTGAGAGAGGAAGAGTAAGGGGAATGAGTTTCAATTGCTTCTTTGTCTGAGCAAGATTCTTGCAAGGAGTGCAGTTGAATTGTCCACAAGGAGTGCGTCGACAAGGAGTTCAGAGGGTTGTCTCTGAAAGCTCAAGAGAGGTATGTATTGTTCTCATTTCCTCAGAGTGAATCTAGGCACAAGAGCCATGCAAGGAGTGAAAAGGCCAAGGAGAGTCTCAGGGTTGTGAACCTAAGAAAAATATCGAAGGACTGTTGTTGCAGGTGTGCGCAGAGTTGAAGTACATAACACCTAAGAGTGGTTGGAGGTCTCCTCGAGGAGTGCGTACAAGGATTCTCTTTGAGGTTGAAGTTGTGAGAAGCTCAGGAGGAGTAAGGCCTTTGAAAATGTAGAGGGGTATCGAAAGTTTGTAGCACAAGTGGACAAGTCCAGGGAAGAGTTCTTGGTTTTCCTTCATAGAAGTCATCAAAGGGAAGAAATCGACGGTCAGAAATCTGTGGGGAGGATTAGCGAAACCCTGCCAGCCGTCAGATTTGCCAGAGAAGCGAGGAGGTTACAGTTGCATCCGGAGTTCAAGCTTAGGAGATTGTGGACCGCTGGATCTGCACATAGATACCCATCAGCCATTGGATTGATCGAGAGTTGCACGAAGGTTAAGCTTCGTGGACGGGAGGAGGAAAGTTTCGACGAGAGGCGTGGTCCTCAGGATTTCATCATTCACGAAATCGGGAATCATGAGGATGAGTGATCAAGAATTTTCATAGTGAAAGTCCCAGAATCAATCAAGGTCGTTCATCTCTAGAGGACGCGTGGCGACAATCAAGGCTATCGGGGGAAATATCGACTGGGAAGCCAAATCGGCATATCGAGATTCAACATTTCATGAATTCTGAAGATAATGAAATCAGAGCATTTGAAATCGTGAATCACGAAATAGCAAGGAGCAACGAGGACCGTCCATCCTTGAGGACATGTGGCCGAGATCGAAGACTTCAGAAAATTCCCCGAAAGGAAAAGTCAATTGTCGGGAAATCGAGAGTCTCGTGGACAAGAGGCCCAATACATATTGACACTTGAAACCCTGAATCCTGATAAGAGATAGGATTGTGGTCATATAAGGCTGGGTCGTGTGGACTGGGAGCATAGCTAGGAGGGGCTGAAGCAAAAAGGAAGTGCATCGGGATATCGGAGATTGAGGATTTGAGGAAGCAAGTGTTGATGACATCGGGGATTGGAAAACCCTGAAACCCGATTGTTATTTTCTATTGAGAATGGAGAAGCACTCAAGCCTAAGGGCTGTAATGAGAAGGATAGACCTGTGGGTCAAATATTAATAAGGATTCCAAGGGAGAATCAAAGGAGCCACTCTGTCTCGAGGGTAATTTAGAATGATCCTTAAGACCGGAAGGTCAGGCGCGGGGCTTGCTAAGGTAGGTGCCTGGGTGGATGCCATCACAGGACTAGGGTTCACACCCTACAATGGAATACACAGTGGCACCATGTTGCTAGGGGTTTTGTCATCGTTTATTCAGTTTTGGGCAGTGTCATCACCTAAAATCATTCACTGGTCCACATATCATAGCAATGCATCCAAACCAATATAAATTCCACATACAATATTCATACCATAATGTTTCTCTATTAGTGGTCTTGATATCCACTTTCATCATCATTATCCCTTGGCTATTTCATAGCCCATGACCTGTAGATTAGTCTGTAACAAAAACTCATACATTTCTATGCATTATCATCATGTAATTGCATACTATCATCATTTCAATTTGGTATCCCTGTACCGATAAATTAACATCAAAGTTTTCCAATTAGAAATAGATCTTATAATATCCTGTAATTCAATTTCAACATTTATTCATAAGATTATCATTTACCCAAAATAGATTGCATCATATCCAACATCATCCTAATAGTATTTTAAATATTCATAAAATTCTTCATTCTCACAATGTGTCGCATCATATACATCATCATCAATAACATTTAAACATTCGTAAAATTTACATTCACGTAGTAGATCGCATCATATACATCATCATCAATAACATTTAAACATTCATAAAAGTTCATAAATTTTAAAGTTTAAGTGTATCACTTA
>JASDQU010735920.1:1017-12308 GCA_032191745.1 Picea mariana | reverse complement strand
TATATATATATATATATATATATAAGAAAATTTAATAAATAAATAAAATATAATATTTACAACTAAAATTAAAATTAAACCAATTTTAAAAAGACTTTGTATTGGCAACGTGGGGATTGCATGCCGCCCACTTGCCTCGAGACTCTCAAGTCGGCAACGTGGGGCTTGCATGCGGCCCACGTGCCCTTCGCTCTTCTTCTGCATCACTGTTCTCATGCAAAAGAAAGAATATTGCAGCTTTAACGTTCAATTCTAACTTTGAATCGAGAGGAAGAAGGCACTTGTGCGGGGTTTTGAACTCATGGAGGTCAAGGATGGACGTTGCTCCTCTACAGACTGCGCAGGCGGATTTTTCGATTTCAGAAACATTTTTTCAGGAATGCATTGGCATAGATGTCGCAGTTACTAGGGCAGTTCCAGGGTAATTCCAAGTAGCACCAGGAGAAGTAGAAGGACTCTAACTGGCATCACACCCCCAACCCACTCGCTCTCCCAATCTTCATCGTTGAGTATGTGGGGAGGATGCCTGCGTTATTAATGAGCTAGTGATGGTAAAATTGCCCTGTACTTCTGGTTACACATTTTTATTGGGTCATTTTCTCTCATTACCAGAGTTTGTTGCCATGGGTGATATTAACACTCTCATGATTACTCCCACCGTTCGTCGGAAGTGAAAGCTGAAGGTATCAGAGGACGAGATAGTCTGGCCTCCCATAGTGATCATTGAGAACACATGGCTGGCCAAGAACAAGGATGGATGCTGGACTGGGATTGGTAATGTGGAGATGGCACAGATTCTGGTGGTTCTGCAGTCGATTCCTCCTTACTTTACAGCCGAAAGTCGACCTTTAAATGTATGGATTTTTAACATTGATACCGATTTCATTCATCTTGCTTCAAATTTGAAGTAATCGAGGGCAGAATTCTAACAATTTAAGCTAAGTTTTCCCTAATTTTGCTTCTCTTTCAATATTTTTCGTCAGGTTAAAGATTATTTGTTCAAAGGGGCTAGGAGCAGTTTGAATTCTGTTTCTTTTGATTTTGCTGTAAGAAACGAATTTTGAACGATAATTCCTTCCAAGTCTTTTGCAAAATTTTGCTGTATAGTCCAATCTTCATAAGATTTTTTTCTTCTCTTGCTTTCTACATGCAATGCTAGATTGCGCTTCTGAGTTTCCTTGCCTGCTTGTTGGATTATTCCAAGGGTGATTAAAGTATCAGTTGCATACAAAGTCTGGATGAGTAAAGATTGATCCTTACAATCGATTGGTCCAAGACAACCGAGTTCCTAAGTGACGTAGTTGCCGAGTTTAGGCATGAAGTACGCCATTCCCTCCTGTAGGCAAATTAGCACTTTGTAGGCTTAAGATGGAACCAAGTATGGATCAAGTTAATCAGGCTGAAATTTCTGTGTCTGAAAGATTATCATATCAAGATCCAGCTTCACTTACCATTGAACAAATTCAAGAAAGAGGAATCTCACATCCGGGAGCAACGATCTCTATTCTGAAATAGAAAGGCCTAGTCGGCCCAACTTATTCAGAACACTCTTCTTCTTTCACTCTCACTCTTGATGAAGGTGTCGAACCTGACCGAAATCGACAAATTCCGCCAATTACAAAAAATGATATCTATAAAATTGGGTATAACCCCCTTCTAATTTATAAAGCTGCTACACAAATCCAGATATCTTCCATAGATATCTAGTTCTCTGCTACCGAGGATGAGCCTACAATTATCCCATTACTGGATCCTAAACAAATTAAATGGGCCATACAACATAAATTCAAGTATGTCCATTTAGGAGGGGTGAGATTTGGGTTGAATGCTTTAGTCATATGCCATTTAATTTTTTTTTTATTTTTTTTGTGTGTGTAGTTGTAGATACTAGACGTAAGAAGTTTTCAGATGCAATAATTGGAGGCTTTATTAGATCCTTACATGATGGACCTATCTTTGACACATTTTTTCCAAATTTTACCTTAGACTTAGATGATCCTTGTATCTTCGAAGCTATCCAAGTCTATGTACTACCAAATGGCTTTAATATGAAAACAAGTACTAAAAATTTACAGTTAAAAATTTATGTATGTGCTAGATTTGGGAATGATAAAGATCCTGCCCTTCAAAAATGTGTTTCTGTTTTGCGATCTAGTAGATTAATCAGCACTCTAGAATCTGCAAATTCTAGAAATAGCTAGCCAAATTCATTTGACTGGAGAGGTATTGAATATCCATATCCCACCATTTGGGAAACTCACTACCAAAGATTACAGGAAATCATAATGCAAAATCAAAACCAAAAAAAATGTTCCAAGCAGATTCCCAAAGATAATCCAGGCCCAATGTTTAGATAAACGAGTTAATAAGTAACTGAAGAAACATCAACAGATGTTTAATTTAGTCTGCCAGACTATATGTCATCTTCCAAATTTTGGATGTCGCTCTCTGTCTATGTAACGACCCTAATTGCATACATATTTAAAGATTATAAAGTAAAATTAATTAAAAGAAATTAATTATGGTTAACTGAGTAATAATTCAAACTACAGATCACATTTAATGACCTGTGAAATAAAATTAAAAGATCAATGAAAAATGATATAAAAATGGTGGCATATGCAGAGAGGGATACCCTTGCATCCCGAGAAGATAAAACATTAACTCATGACAAAGGACGGAGAACAGAGGGTGGTTGAAGGAGTAACTGTAGGAGTCGGTGGAGGAGGAATACGGGGGAAAAGGAGGTTGACGTGAGGCGAGGAGGAGTCGACGGAGGAGGGATCCTGAGGACTACGGTTTTGCTATGGGTAGAGATTTTTCTGAGGACTTTTGGACTTGCTGTGAGCACAGAGTTTTGGACTGTAGATTTTGATCAGGGTAGGCACTGAGTTGCTGGAGGTTTTGGGCATGGAGGGACAGGATATCCATAGATATCCTGGAGCTAGGTAGTTTTCCTAGTTGGCAGGGAGGACACTTGTTTTGGGAAGTTATTTTCCTGTTTGTGGCAGGATTGATCCGAGGAGCAGGTAGTAGGAAGGCAGTAGCAAGGCACAGAGACAACAGAAATTAGCATCAAAACCAGGTACTTTGTTAAGTTATGTATTTATTTCTTTCTATCATGAATTCAGTATTTATTGATAAATCTAAGTTATTGAAGTTGCTGTTATGAGAATCACTATTATGCTAAGAAGTTATTGTCTCAGCTTAGAGAATAAATTTTTTATGAATCTTAATGATGTTTAGAAGTATATGGGCATTACATATGGTATCAGAGCGTCTTAGTTCGAAATCTGGGCCTAAGGGCCAAAATCCCAAACGATTAACTCCAACCACGCTTAACCTATAAGAAACACACGTTCAGTTTGACTAAATAGGACTGATACAGTGTGGTATCCAAGCTGTTAAGCATGAAAAAGAGAATTCATAGATTAATTTTTCCTTGAGCAATGCTGTTAATGAAGTTTTGGGTAAAATAGACACCTGAAACCGACGAAAATGCCATGGGAACCTTCTATTGAAGGCTTGAACTGGTAAGATTCAATGACTACACAAACCATACTAAATAAAATGCAAAATACATTTGCGGGACCTTGAATAGGCCTATTTCACCTCGAACTTACCTAAATGGGGGAAACTGTTGATACGTAGTCGGAAAAAGGAAATTTAGCAGACTTGTACCGCACAGGAATAGTGTGAACTATTTGCCTATATTAAGCCTCGATGATTGTAATAATGAACTATAGACCCATATAAATTTCAACCATGCCAAGAGAGMAATTTTAACACTACATAATGTTGTGTGCAACTAATTGATTTTCCCAAAGAAGAGCTTTCTGTTACACGGGGGAACGGATCTACACCATCAGATCTTTGGTGAAATCCCATCAACCGTTAGATCTAGAAAAGTTGTGTGGGSTTTAAGCCCCAGCGTGCATAGGAGGAGTCCCGGAAGAGTCATCAGGAAATCTGAGTCATCAGGGTTCTATTAAGTCTGAGAATCGAGGCCTTGTGGTTCTTGAAATCCCGGGAACGGATCCTAGCCATTGATCTCAGCAGGACGTGTGTCAGCATTCTGGGGAGGTGTCAGGATTTTACCATCGGAGATTTTAGGAGTGTAGAACCATTGCATAAGGAAATCACGATTCATGATTTTCCAATAGGATCGGAGCCGTCCAAATAGTGGTGACATGTGGCGAGAGATTCTGGAGAGTTGGAGTTCGAAATATCAGGATTTCTGGAGTCGTGAAACTCTTGCACAATGAAATCGCGATACGCGATTTCCCAACACAATCATAGCCGTCCATCTGTGGGATAGGTGGCAACCATCGAAAACCATCGGCGTTTGGCCCATCAGGAAATCAGGAATCCTGGGGACATGATGTTTAAGCACTTTGAATTCACGATCCACGAAATCCCGGTGAGTGGGGGCCAACTGTCATCACAGTAGAGGAGGAAGACAGAGGCACAGTGGAGGCCAGCTGTCAGCCAACCGGGGAATCGAGATATCGAGATTTTTGAGGGCAAGGAATACTCGCATGATGGAGTCGCGATTCACGATATCCCGATGGGAGTTATGAACCGTCCATCAGCGAGGATGCATGGCATGAGATCCTAACGAGTCGGTGTTTGGGGGCATTGGAGTTTTCGAGGGTAAAGAAATTGTGCAACAGGAAATCGTGATCCGTGATTTCTCGACGAGATCTAAGCCATTCATTTCAAGGACGCATGGCAATCATCTAACACCATCAGTGAAAGATCCATAGGAGGGCTTCATCGGATATCGGGAGCCCCGAAAACATAGCAACAGGAATTGTGAAATCGTGAAACGCGATTTCCCGATAAGCCAAGGGACAATGGGGCCCACGGAAGAGTCAACGGTGGACAGGTGGCATCGGGTATCGGGATATCGTGAGTATCGTGGACAAGGTGTCCATGCACTATGAAATCGTGAACCCCGAAAGCCGACGCAGTTAAGTTAACTCTTAACCCTTGAATAAAAGAATTAATTAATGATGGTTTAATTGAGACCTAATTATATCGCGAGATTGGAGATCGGGGTTTCAGGATTCAATATGCGCCGAATCTTTGTTATGGGAAACCTTGAATCTCGACAGGAGTTAGGACTATGGTCACATAGGTGCAGGTCACATGGACCTCGGTGTAGCCGGAAATTCTAACACGCAAGGAAGAGGCGCATCGGGTAGCGGGATATCGGGAATTCCGTAGGCACGGGATTCATGCAAATCGATAGCACGATATCCGAAATCCTGATGAGGAATAAGGTTGCGGTCACAAGGCAAGGTCATGTGGATCATGAGCATAGCTTAGGGGCTAAAGCACTGGGAACATATCGGAGATTAGGAATCCGTGGAAGCAGAAGATCTTGGCATCGGGCATAAGGAAACCCTGAAACCCAAAATTTAAGTGGGGAAATTTTACAGTTAGGAGCCAAGGGTCGTGAGCAATACAGAAGACAAGGTATATGCATCTAACTACATGCATATGCATAGACAAATAAAAGGATAAATATAAATGAATTAAATTAAAAGAAGAATACCAAAATTCGTACAGAATGAGAATTACAAGCAAATCATTTTGTTCAAAAGAGGAATTTACCATTCATTACCACAGCGTAAGGACGGTTTGTGCAAATTCTTAATTCGAATAACCCCGCGTTCTTCATGAAGGTACTGAAACTATGCACAACCGGTGGACCGATTCGTACCTCTAACCATAGTTGAGGGCGAGCTCCGCAATGCGTACAGACAGGGGATTGATTCCGAAATATTTCAGAGAGACTGGACTCCAGGTCCTGGATCTTTTCAGTGTCCACCTCAATATACTCTATTTCTGCAAAACGAATTGGAGCATATACAACATTAATCAGCGCTAGTGAAGTGCTCAGAATGACGGTGAGGATGTGAGCCATGGCAAGGGAGATTCTGGAAACCTCTGAGCAGAGCACAGGCAGATCTGTGGTGGACAAAGACTGATGCGAGGCAAGTCCCAGCGGATGAGAAAGTGGGACAAAGGAAGGACGTGTGGAGAGTTGAAAGGCTGACAGATGTAGAAATTAGGGGCTATATACAAGGGAGCTTATGAAATCCAGATGAGCATGTGGAACCCATGCATGCCTGAACCCTTGGGTATATGCTCAAATTATTTTATATATATATAATATAAAGTGTTTTAAAAAATATATATATAATTTAAGTAAATTGAACAATTTGGTATCGATAATAAAGGTCATGTTAGTTTAAATTAAAGTAAATCTAATTTGGGTTAAATTAGTGTAATAATAATTCAACTATGTTATTAAAGTGTAAGGTTAGTCTAACTTGAAGTTGATGTTAACCAAGCCTAGATGCTTAATCCTAACCCAAACCTAGCCAATTCCCCTGATGGAGTAATTTCTATTTACAGACAAGTAAAGAAAACTTACGCCTAACCCTGTTTCTAAGTTTAAGTAGCACCAATTTGAAACATCCTTGAACTCATTGGGATGATCCAGGTTAAGATATACAAGATGGCCATGACTTGAAGGGGTCGAGGCAGGGGAGCATCGTCACGGGCACCCCCGACACCACCAACACCACCAGCACCGCCACCACCATCGCCCGAACTAGCCCTCATACTGCGCTCATTGGAATCCATTAACAAAACTTTAAAGGGGCGCCAACCAGCAGGGACTGTAGTGGAACCCCCACCATCTGGAACGGGTAATCCAGAAGCATCAAGGAACTCAAGGGGAGAATTTCCACCTGAAGACATCACAAGAGAGTTGCAGAAGATCAAACTTCCAGAGTTTGCCGGGGGTCGCGCTAGTGAACACGCAGAAGCATGGTTGGAAGGCATGACAAGGTGTTTTTCCCTAAGGGACTATGTGTCCAATTCAAAGGCAAAGATCACAATTTTCCAGTTAAGAGATAGCGCCTTGAACTGGTGGGGCAACCTGGAAAGACAACTACACCTTACCCCAGACACAGTATCTTGGGAACTTTTCGAGGAGAGGTTCCGGAGGAAATATCTACCAACATACTATGAGGAACAACAAGTAGGGGCATTTCATGCCCTAGTCCAAGGAAATAGAACTGTAGAAGAATATGAGATTAGGTTTATGGAACTGGTCAAGTATGTTTTGTATATGGACAATGACTAACAATAGGTGGAGTGCTTCGTTTATGGATTGAACCCAAAGATCAGAGCTATGGTAAGAATGTGGAAACCGTCTTCAGTGGCGGAGGCAATAGAAAATGCACGTTACGTAGAAGAACACATGAACTTAACAGGGGGTACAAGATCGACATTTCCACATCGCCCTGGATTCGTAGGAAAGACCCCGAGGACATTTACTAGGGGAGGGGACTCAAGACCACCACCTTATGATAACAGAGTCGTGCCAAGGATAGTAGCTGTAGGGATCTCAATGGCAACTAGTGAAGCATCTTGTTCATCACCAACGGTGCAGACAGACCCACGACCATCTCGAGGAGAAGCTAGTAGGGGCAAGGGTTCCAGGGGAAGTAACTCATTTAGGAATCAATCACATAACAGTGCACCGGTTCAATCTCGTATTGCCTGTTGGAGATGCGAAGGACCCCATTACAAATAGGACTGTACAAAGTTACAATCAGGGTTTGTGCATAGAGAAGGAAAGGTACCAATGGGAAGATCAGGTAGCAACCATCAGATTTACGCAGCGGTTAATAACCGTCGAGCCTAACATCAATCCACCGTAGTGGAATCGTCAGGTACGCTAAATCATAGTAATGTTAAAATTTTGTTTGATTCTGGTGCGACAGATAGTTTCATTTCACCATCTGCATTAGAAAAGAGTGGGCTGGCAGCCTATGAGCACGATGACTTTAAACAAGTCGAGATGGCTTCGGGGGAAAAACAAGCTGTAGGACATAGTGTCAATAATTGTATAGTAGACCTAGGAGTTTGCACTACCAGGTTGAAGGTATACATCACCGCTCTTGGAGCATATGACCTAATCATTGGAATGGATTGGTTAGCAGCTCATCGAGCATTGGTAGATTGTTTTGCCAAGAAAGTACTTTGTATTGATGATGAAGGAAGACCAATAGAGATCCAAGGTGTACAGAGAAAAGTGTCATTACGCTTTATATCAACTATGAAGGTCAATCGATGCTTGAGACAAGGGTGTCGACTTTATGTAGTGGAGGCAGTGAAAGAAAGGAAGGGACCCTCATTGGATCAGTACCCAGTTTTGTCAGAATTCCAGGATGTTTTTCCGAACGAGTTACCAAGGTTACCTTTGGAGAGGGAGCTTGATTTTACTATTGAGCTAAAACCTGGTGCAGAACCAATATCCAAGACTCCGTATCGAATGACAGCGCTGGAAATTTGTGAATTGCAAATACAGTTGAAGGAGTTACTAGACTTAGGGCTAGTAAGGCCCAGTATCTTACCTTGGGGCGCACCGGTAATTTTTGTAAAGAAGAAGGATGGATCCTTACGAATGTGTATAGACTACAAGGACTTGAATCATGCTACAGTCAAAAATAGGTACCCAATGCCGAGAATAGATGACCTCTTCGATCAGATGAAAGGAACAACGGTATTCTCAAAGATCGATTTGCGATTTGGGTATCATCAGTTAAGGATTAAGGAAAGTGATATCCCAAAAACTGCCTTTGGAACTCGATTTAGACATTACGAGTTTGTTTTGGTACCTTTCGAATTGACGAATGTGCCAGCAGTGTTCATGAGCCTCATGAACGGCGTATTCCAGAAGTATTTAGATTGATTTGTACAAGTTTTTCTGGATGACATTCTCATCTATTCCAGGAATGAAAGAGAGCATGAGGAACACTTGCGAATAGTGTTGTCTTGCCTTAGGGAGAACAAATTGTATGGGAAGTTGTTGAAGTGTTCCTTCTTCTAGAAAGAGATCCACTATTTGGGTCATATCATTTCAGGCGAGGGAATCTCAGTAGACCCAGAAAAGGTAAAGGCCATTTTGGAATGGCCAGTGCCGAAAAATGCTCATGTGGTGAGAAGCTTCATGGGGCTAGCGGGTTATTACCGGAGATTTGTGGAAGGATTCTCAAAAATAGCTAAACCCATCACCACTTTCCAATGCAAGGGGGTTAATTATGAATGGACAGAAGAATGTAATAGTGCATTCATTGAGCTTTAGAAGTTACTAACTAGTGCACCAATTCTACGAGTGCCAGATATGGAAAAGGACTTCATGGTCTGCACGGATGCCTCGAAACAAGGGTTGGGGGCCGTGCTAATGTAGGATGGAGGAGTGATAGCTTATGCATCAAGGAAGTTGAAGAAGCACGAAGAGTTATACGCGACTCATGATTTAGAGTTGGCAGCTATAATGCTAGCTCTGAAACTTTGGAGGCACTATCTTGTGGGGCGAAATTTTGAACTCAAGACGGACCATCAAAGCTTAAAACACCTTTTCAATCAAAGAGATTTGAATGCCAGGAAAAGGCGATGGAGTGAGTTTGAGTGAGTATGATTTTGGTATTTCATATATAAAGGGAAAGGAAAATGTGGTCGCAGATGCCTTGAGTAGGAGACCACGTATCTTCTCCTTGGTGACCTTAAAGGTCAGTCTGAGGGAACAGGTGTTGGCACAACTACTAGGAGACAGTTGGTATTTAAAGGTTACTTCAAACTTCCAGAGCGGGAGACAGTTAGAACCAAAGTATGAAGGATATAATCTAGAAACCGACGGATTGTTAAGATATCAAGAAAGGATGTATATCCCGGAGAATGGGGATATTAGAAGCATCATACTGAAGGAAGCCCATAGATCACTTTATTGTGCGCATCCGGGCGTGAAGAAGATGTACGCAGAGATGAATAAACTCTTCTTTTGGTTAGGCATGAAGCACGATGTAGTCCATTTCATCGCCAGATGCCTAAAGTGTCAACAAGTGAAGGCCGATCACCATCACCCGGTAGGCCTCCTACAACCACATGATGTCCCTATGTCCAAGTGGGAAGTCATCTCAATGGATTTTGTTGTAGGGTTTCCACTCACATCTCATCGACACAATGCCATTCTTGTGATAGTGGATAAGTTAACCAAGAGTGCTCATTTCATTCCAGTTAGAGACACTTACGATGTTACTGATGTGACACGAGTGTTAATGAGTGAGGTTATCCGTTTGCATGTGATACCTAAGAAGATCATTTCAGATAGGGACTCTAGATTCACATCTAGATTTTGGACGAGTTTACAGTCAGCATTGGGGACTCAGTTGAACTTAAGCACAGCTTATCATCCTGAAATAGATGGGAAAACTGAGAGAGTAAATCAAGTTATGGAAGACATGCTTAGGATGTATGTAATGGATAATCAAACCCAGTGGGAGAAGTACCTACCTTTGGTAGAGTTTGCCTACAATAACAGTTATCATAGTTCCATCGGAATGCCACCATATAAAGCTTTGTATGGAAGGCCATGTAGGACATCATTGAGTTGGGATAGATTAGAGGAACGAATAACAGTTGGGCCAGAATTGATTCAGAAAATGGAGGAACAGGTGATTCAGATCAGGCATAGACTAAAGGAAGCAGAAGATAGATAGAAAAGTTATGCGGATGCACACAGGACCGACCGAAATTATGAAGTGGGGGACCAAGTTTTCATTCGTATCAGGCTGAATAAGAGTACCATACGGTTCAGAAAGGGGACAAAGTTGTCACCTCGGTTTATAGGGCCATTTAGGGTCCAAGAGAAAATTGGACCCGTTGCCTATCGTCTCGTACTGCTGCCCCACTTGCATAAAAATCATAATGTATTTCATGTATCTATTTTACATCATTATGTTGCTGATGAATCACATAAACTAAATTGGGAAGAATTGCAGGTATCAGACGTGGGAACCCTCACGGTAGAACCGTTCCGCATACTGGACCGTAGAGTCCGACAAATCAGGAACCATCTGGTAGACCAAGTTAAGGTCCAGTGGGACAAGTATAGTCCAGGATCTGCTACTTGGGAGGATGCCGAGACACTACGGCAAGACTATCCATCACTATTTTGACCACCTCGAGAACGTGTTTCTCGAAGGAGGGGTGTAGATAACACCACCTTTTGAATTATATGGCCAGGATTACCTGAGGCCTATACACTTTATTTCCTAGTCACAGTGAAACTATTAAGTGATATAATTAAACTTTAAACTTATGAACAGTAATGAATGTTTAAGTGTTATTGATGATGATGCATGTAATGCGATCTATTATGTGAATGAAAATTTTATGAATGTTTAAATGCTATTGATGATGATGTA
>JASDQU010735919.1:49249-64594 GCA_032191745.1 Picea mariana | reverse complement strand
ATGCCAGGTAAGCATATTAGGTGAAAATTAGGGTTATAACAGACGCCCCCTAATGTGTGAGGTCAGAAGAGCATCTGATGGCCGAAATACACTATCAATCTTCACCAACGTACGCAACAAGTGAGCCCAGGGACCGGAGTTCTGGAGGTGCCATCTACAAAATAACAATTGTCTCACCGAGGTAGGCATACCCATGCTCGAAATGAAATAAAATCATGGTTTCCAATCAAATACACTACAGATCCATGTCATATAACTATATAAAGTGTAGCCACGAGCAATACACAACGGATATACATCTCGAAATAAAAAAGATATACATGTATAGTATCCATCTTCAAGAAGAGAATAAGGCCTGATGGCTAGAGATGAGGCCTTTAGATCTCAAGAAATAGCTTCAAAATATTCACAACTCGGGTAGGAGTGTAATATGAGTGTATGACTTCACTAACCAGAGGTATTCGATGGCTTGTCAGGAACGGACTAGAGGATTTTGATGATCAGGCTGAGGGCTTCATGGATTTCAAACAAATAATTGATTGGGCTTTCGGGATGGTCGAGCATGAGGGCAAGAGACAATCTGTAGAGGGGCTGACTCATGCTTGGTAATAACTTCCCTTGGACAATATCACGACAAAATATGAGACTCAGGAAGCATGGTTTTTGACATAAGTCTACGATGCAGGAGGCAACACAAACTCTCCATATGTTTGGAAGAATAACCAAATGGAGGAGGACACAACTCTATGTAGCGAGAAACAACTTTCTAAGGTCATATTAAATCCCAGGGCTTGACGAACAAACGAAAGGATGTGGTTTGTCCAAGGGTGACTCATTATGTTGCCAACACAAATAAAATACTTTTCCCTTCCTATTTTTGGGGTATATATATATATATATATATATATTTGTCTTTTTCAATAATTTTGGAAAGCTTGAAAAATAATAAAAGAATGCTATGTTACAAAGGAGGATCGAGTGTCACAGATATACTATTTCCAAGCACAAGGAACACATGGATGCTCATAGAAAAGGGATATATGTAGGAAAAAGGACACTCGAGAAAAATCCTCTGTGGGCCAAGGTGTCAATATGCAGAGGCAAAGTGCTATAGGGCTTGCATATAAGGCATGCTTTAGATGGTTCAGTTGAGAGCAACATGGAGCCAGCATTAGGCCAAAGACGCAGGTATGCAAATGCGATTAATAAGACACAATGGTAACGTCCTTCAATGTGATTTTAATGAGCCCAGAGAAGGTAAGCTCGGTGGGTTTTTCATTTTTAGAGAGTCTGAAAAAACATAAAAGGAGACTCCGTTGGGGTACCTTTTTCGAAGGTAGTCTAGTCGGTTCGAAAAAGGGGTAAATTAGCACTGAAACGGTGTCTATTCAAAACCATTTTAATGAGTGTGATAAAGACAAGATCACTCGACAAATTTTTCATATTTAAGGAGTTTGCAAAAAGCTTAACTATGGACTCTATCAGGAATGTTCTCCTGGACCATTTTAATGAGTGTGAAGGAATAAGGTCACTCGACGATCTTTTCAATTTTATGGAGTCTAAAAAGAGCTTAACTATGCACTCTATTGGGGTTCCTTTTTCGTAATTTAGTCCCTCAGGCCCAAAAAATGGTTAACATCATACCTGAGAATACTCTTCTAGGGAACCGAAGCTCTAGTTGACCATCCAGACCAAAAAGGGGGTAAACTATCGCCGAACAGACATGCCTTCAAATTTTAGTTTAGCGAGCGTGAAGGTCAATAAGGTAGCTTGACAATATTTTCATTTTTAGAGGGTCTAAAAAGGGCTTAAAAGAAGATCCATTGTGTTTTGTGGGAGTCTTGAGGGTGAGGTCAAGAGTGATAATGCATCATGCAAATGAGGCTCAAACTCGTAATTAGGATAAAACTAACAAGGACTCCTGAGCCTAAAGTCATTAATGACGACATGGATGACAAAATGCAACTAGGATCTATCTAGGGCATCCATGAAGGGTTAGTCTCTACCACTAAAATACAATGCTTCTAAAGAAACAATGATGGTTTCATGTCGCAATTCTGTAGGATTGATCCTATGGCACAATGGAAAAGAAAACGAGGTGCAACAAGTGGAGATGGAATCCTATCTTACATGCACAAAGTTGGAAAAACGACTTTTTACCAAAAGAACTTGAAAATGACCCAAATCTCCAAAAACAATCCCAATACCCAAAGTAACATTTATTGTAACATTCCACAAGAAACTCTTGAATCATACTAAATGATTTTTTAGGCTACAAAAAATGACAAAGGTAAAAAAAATGCCAAAAAAGGGGCCAAAAAGTCTATAAATAGAAGATGACAGCTCATTATCACTATTGCAAATTGAGAAATTGACGAAAAGCCAAAACAAACTTTTGTTAAAAAAGTTTATTCCGAGAGCTTCAGTGGACGGAACGAACTTCTGATTGGACCAAGTAAGTACATACTAACCCCTCTTGCTATTCCATTCTTCTTTTATGCATTTAATTTTTTTTTAAGAGAGGTGTCGACCTTTCAAAAGGTCGGCCCTATGTATACGTGGGCTGTCCTATGGCAGCCCACGTGTGCACGCGTGCAGGAGAAAAACTAAACGCGTGCACATGTGACTGTGTACACTACAACCCGCGTGTACCCTCCTTTTGTGAAAAAAAATAAAATAAAATAAAAACAAACAAGAGCTAACCCCTCATGACTTTGTGAATTGCAGGATGTATGTTCATTGGAGGGAGAGAGAGCATGAGGACATCGATAATTTAGTCGGAGAGGATCCTGATGTTGTTGCCGCATAACACAATGCAGTTTGCTGAAATTCTTTTAGTATCCATATATGAGGGTGCAACCTAGGCTGTTGAATGCCTTGGTAGATTATTGGCACCCAGATGCAGAGGCATTCATGCTTGAGGGATAGTCATTGACTCCAATGACTAAATATATCTACTTTCTAACTGGCATCTCAAGGAGAGGGGAACCAGTGAACTTTCACACATTTCCCTCTGGGCCTCACAATATAGCAGAGTTGATTGGACTCCATTGCAAGGCTGGTACCAACAAAGTGGGCACACAGGTTCTGATAAGAAAGATTTCTAACCTATCACTGAAAGCAATAGTTCTATTCATTGGGCGGATTACTGTATATGCATCTTTACATTAGGCTTCTCAGGCGCACATGAATTGTGCAGTTCAGTGCTTAAATGAATTTTTTTTTGAATGGAGCACCACCTTGTTGATATGTATGAAAAAACAGTTGACAGACTGTCGAATGCAGGTGCACAAGAACTTTGGTTTTGGGACTATTCTTTTTTCTTTCTTCTTCTTCGAGATTACCCAGTCTTATCCCTAGAGAGACGATATGAGGGAACGAGGCCTCTTTTCTGGCATTATGCAGGTGGGTGACACTATTTCCGTGATAGGGGGGAGGGAGGACTATCGAGGATTTCAACGACAAATCCATTGCTTGGTGGGCACAATAGATTCTGATGATAGAGGAATACCCCTATGAAAGGATCGACTTCTCCAGGAACCATGCCATGGCCGTACCTCTCGGAGTAGAGCGAGGAGAGTTAGGTATGCTTGTTTTTGTTTTTTTTTCAAAGTTTATTTAATTTTTATTTCTTTTTATATATATCATTTTTTTTGTACCAAAGTATCTGACTAGTATGTATCTATTACGTGCATATGTGGGACCAGTGCATCCAACAGATTTTGCGAGGAGCCGACGACGTCCTCGACCAGAGGTAGGGCCATTAGAAGCAAGGGGGCCTCTAGCCAGAGAGGCTGATAGAGTTTTGATATGAGTGGAGAGGAACCTTACCACACTCACTCACACGGTCCCAATGGTAGAGATCGAGGACTTGCCATTGTCGATTCAACCTCATGTTGTTGGGGTGCCCCGAACATGGGTCCAACTTTTATGGCATTTGGCCAACGCCGTTGTTCATTATGGTAGGGCCAACAGGCCCCGCCCTTAGCTTAGACTAGACTTCTTATGTGCTGAGGGAACCTTTTGTATATTTTTGAGGGAATAAGCCCTGTGACTCTTTATTGGACACATATTTTTTGAGGTGCTCGCACCCACTTATGTACTCTGACGCTTTACAATATATATATGGATATTTTTTTTTATATTTTTTTGTTTTATGGAATACACTTATTTACAAATGTATTTACATGTGCATGTGTGTGCTTTTTCTTACATGTGTGCAAGATGCCAATCTAATATAAGATTAGCTAGAGTATCTGTAACTTGATTCAATCTCCTAACAACATGGATATATGTAATGCAATAAAAGCTTCATTCTAAGAGACGTACCCTAAGGAACTGTCGATGTAGAGTAGGATCATGAATGTGATACACTCCATTTAACTGAGACACAACCAGCTGAGCATCTAAATAGACTCAGAGGTGAGAGATACCAAGCAACAAATCATCACAAAGAAACTCAATAACTGCGTTGTATTTGGCGACATTGTTTTTGGTGTCGCCTAAACAAATACCTCTTGAAGATAGCAACTGGCCCTGAGGTGTGAAAATCACCTAAGCTACGGAGGCAAGCCTCTGAGTGTGTTAGCTAGTGCCATTCGCGAACCCAATGAACACCTCTAATTCACTTGACATTTGCCATAGTGAAAAAGATAACATAAAAAATGAAACGTCCATAAAACCAAAAGAAAAACTAAAAAGTAATAGTACAAAGACTATACATATGTTACAAAAATTCACCGAAGGCAACCTACCTACAAGTAATACTTCTTGAGGTAGAGCCAATTTATAGGATCCTCCAAAACATTTCCCTCAAAGTCCACTAGACGATAAGCGCCCTTTCTTAGAACCTCTTTTACGATGAAAGGTCTGAACCACATAGGTTTGAATTTGCCTACCCCAAGGGGGTCCTTATCTTGGACATAGACCAAGACAAGGTCTCCTTCAGAGAAAATATGAGGACGAATGGACCGATCATATTGACACTTGAATTTTTGTTTGTGAGCTTCGTTAGTTAAGGCTGCATCACGACGCTGCTCATTGAGCTACTCGAGATAAAATATACTCTCTTCAAGCGGTGAAGTGTCTGGCAATAATTGTACTGCCAACTTTAAAGATGGGATTTGGCATTCTATGGGCAAGACTGCTTCCATCCCTTAAACGAGTTGAAAAGGTGAGAAACCAGTTGCAGTCTTAACGGATGTTCGGTAAGCCTATAATACTGAGTATAACATCAAATGACAATATGACTTGGCTGAATTGATCATTCCCTGTAGAATGGTATTAAGAGATTTATTTACAACTACCACTAGACCATTTGCTTGGGGGTAGTAGGGTGATGAATGTTCTTTCTGCAACCCAAGATTTGACGTTAACTCAGTCATCATTTTGTTTTGAAAGTGACTACCATGGTTAGTGACAATATGTCTCTAGACACCGAACCTTGCTATTATCTGGTTGAACAAAAAGAGAATTGTTTTCTCCCCGTCATTTTTAAACGTTGGCATAGCTTCGACCCACTTGGTGAAGTAGTCTACTGCTACGATGATATAGTGGTGCCCATTTGCTGAAGGGGGGTTTCATGTAGTGTAATCAATCCCCCATTTTGTGAAGGGACCAACAGTAATAATGGGAAACATGGGAGCGGGGTGTTCCCTCATCTTCCGAGAGAATATCTGACATGGGTGGCACTTCTTGACCAATTCAACACAATCTTTGATTAATGTCGGCCAGAAGTAACTGGCTCGTAGAATCTTTTGGGATGTTGCCAACCCAGATAGATGACTGCCACATGTTTCGGTGTGGAAATCGTTAAGCATGATTTCCGCTTCTTCATGAGTGAGACATCAGCGAAGGATGTAGTCTACACCTCGATGATACAAAGTGTCTTCGAGTATGAGATATTTCTTAGCCTAATGGAGTATATGACGACACTCATCACGAGAAGTAGAGGTGGGACACTTCAAAGTCTGGAGATAGACAAGCACATCTCCATACCAGGGGTTAGAAGACGCGATCAAAAACATGTCTACTTTGATAGGAAACTCGTCGGGTATAACATCACCTGATTCGATCGAAAGTTCCGATATGATTTCCGCGAAGACCATCGAATTTTTGGATTTTGCCGAAATGAACTCCAAGTCGAGTTCCTGGAGGATAACTATCCATCTACTGATATTTCCACCGATGACTCATCGTGTCAATACGTATTGAAATGGATTCACGATGGCAATGACGATGGTCTTGCGAAACAAAATGTAATGACAGAATCGTTGGACAACATGGACTGCTGCCAACACAAATTTTTCAATGTGGGAATATCTAAGTTCTGGTCCAACTAGGCCTCGAATCAGGTAATAAATTACATATTCTGAGAGAAAATCATCCTCCTGAACTAATACCATACCAATGGTCGACTCCGCAGTGGCCAAATATAATAAGAAATATTTATTATAATTGGGTGGTCGAAGTAGAGGGGTAGATATGAGGGCATGTTTCAACACTGTGAAAGAGCATTGAGCAGATTCGTCCCAATGAAAAGGAACGTCCTTCTTCAATAAATGCATAAAACCCTTTGTGATCTCGGCATAGTTTGCGATGAAACGTTGTAAAAAGTTTACTTTTCCTTCAAACTTTGAAGCTGAGTGATGGTGCACAGGGGAGACAATTGAACTATTTCCTCAACCTTTAGAGGATCGACCATGATCCCTATTGTCAAAACTATGAAACCTAACAGATGACCCGATGTGACACAAAAACTGCACTTGTTTGGATTCAAGAGGATTCGGTAATAGCGACACTGTTCAAGGATAAGTCAGAGGTGTGTCGGATGATCAGCTCTCTTGTGAGATCATGACGCTAAATCATCGAGATAAGCCTCGACTATGTGTTTGAGGTCATGGAAAGCAAAAGACATGGCTCGTTGAAATGTAGCTCCAACATTTTTCAGACCAAAAGGCATCTTACAATAAGAAAATGTACCCCACAGACAAATGACAGTGGTTTTGTGTTGTTCTTCGAGTTTGATTTGTATTTGATTATATCCCAAAAAACCATCCATGAATGAAAAATCCTCACAACCTGTGCATTAATTGACTATCTGGTCAATAAATAGCGTGGGGAAATTATCTTTTGGGCAGGCCTTGTTCAGGTCATGGAAGTCTGTACATACGTGAATCATACCCTGTTTCTTATTGACCATCACAGGATTCGACACCCATTGAGTCAATTGGACGGGGTAGATGAAACCAGCTTTAAGTAGTTTCTCTACTTCAGCCTTGATAGTTGTTGTTTTCCTAGGATTGAACAGACAAAGCTTTTGTTGGACCGGCTTGACATCAGGATAAGTCATGATTTCATGTTTGACAATTCTTGGATCTATGCTTGGCATTTCCTCGTAAGACCAGGAAAACACGTCGCAAAATTCTTTAAATAAATCCGTGTAGATTTGAATCTCCTTGGGGGAGAAATCCGCTTCGACGAAGCTATTCTCCACGATGCCAGGGGTTCTGGAGATGTCAATAGGTATCATTTTAGCTATTGTTGCCATATTTACTTTAGCATAAAATGCGTGCATTGCCAAAGGATTGATAGGACAACCTTTATCTCCATTCATAGTTATAGTGAATTCACCTGCTTAAATTCGTCTTAACTCTACGAGGAAATAAGATCTATGATGAAGATCATCCCAGGGTATACCCAGAATAGTCATTGCCTCAATAATCACCTCATCTGAGAGAAAGAATAAGTCTAAAGAATATGTATCATCAAGGGAACCTTGAGCCCAAATAGGCTCGAGCACCGGATCTAACTCTTGTGCGGGAGTCGGATCGAGGTTAGTAGAATCTCTTTGAATTATCGAGTATGCAACGTCTGTCATGGACAAAGGCATGGCCATGACATGGTGCTCTGTCCCTTCCATCTTAGTTGATGGGGAAGGAATATTCCACAAATCATTAAAGTACGTCGTGCGAAATGACAAGAATTGAAATATTTAAGCCCGAGGCTGGTCAGGGTCAGCCGACATGTAATGGACATTTCTGGTCGGAGGTGGGTAATCAAAAGTACCCATCAAAGGTGGGCACAAACCAACCCCTATGCTGACAATGTCAGGTTGAGGGTTATCAATCATTAGGACCGTGGAGACTCCCGATGAATGGTTAGGACGAGAGAAGGATAACTGATCAATGGTCACGATCTGACCCTCGCGTGGAAACAACAAGACCCAAAAAACTGTCATGACCACTACTTGCATAGCATAGGTCCAACTCCTTCCTAACAAAATATTGTAGTCGAGAGATGCATCGACCACTTCAACTTCAATGCACACAGTGTTTCCCCTTAACTGCATGGGGAAAGAGGGAATGATCCCATGTGGTCATAAAGAATGACTGTTAAAGGCTGTAAGAAGAGTAGGTGATTGAGACAAAATGGGTTGGCCTATGGCCTTCCAACATGCCAAAGACATCACACATGTCGAGGAACCCTCATCCACCACTATACGGAAAATATTCCAGGTAAAAGTTTTTTTGGTGTAAGCCACTACTATCTGAAAAGCTACATGGTAAAGAATATGAGGTTTTAAGTCAGTCGTATCAAGCATGATCATTCCTAGATTACAAGTCTCAGTAGATCCTAAGGCAGCTAACAGAGCCTTTCTTTAGGAAGGGAAACTCTGGAGGACTTCCAAAGAAGACATCTCACAAGGGGTTTGTGATAAATCCTCCACCATAGAGTATTTTTGGGTGGCACATGTGTTTGGATTGTGATAATCTTTATTGAACTCATCTTTTGGGATGCATGTCATTGTTTTGCCCAACGTCTTCTCAATATGGAGAGGAAGAGGTAGGTTTTCAACTTCTTTACCCTTCTCAGAGGTGCTTGGATTTCTTTAATCATGTGCTCTAGTCAATAGATAGGCATCAACTTTCATCATATACACATTTGCGAATGAAGGATTACTCGAAGACGGAGGGGATCCTTGACTTCCCCCTTCCATGCTCGAGGAGGCTAGAGTTATATGTTTCCTATGTGGAAACGGGTTCGTTAACACAAAAGACTATTGTTGTGCCAATAACTTCTGGGCCTCCACAAGCCAAGGGCACTGATGGGTCAGGTGGTCTTCCTTGCAAAGATTACAAGGATACTTTGACTTCTTCTTTTCAGTGTTGCCCCCACCAGCATTATCGGTGGGTTTCTTATCCCCCTTAACCTTCTTTCATTATTTCTTCTTTCTGTCAGGCTGTTGGGTGGCCTTTAGGTTTGTCGTTTTCACACTGTGTACATATGAATTTTGGGTAGGGGGAACAGTCGAACCGATGGTTTGGCTAGCCGTTGTTTGCTATATCGACAATTGTTGCAATGGATTTGACAATGGATCAGCAGGATTTGCTTGTGCTGAACCAATAATGCCATCGACATGTGGTCCAGACCTCTATTTCATCTTGTCAAGGATTGACCTCGGTGCATCTAGCAAAATCTCATAGAGTAAACCAGAATGAGAGTAAATCAACTCTAGTTGTTGAGCTCTCATTATCGTGTCTTCCTTGGAAAACACCCTAGATGTTGCGACATCTTTAGATAATTGAGGTACTAAATACTTAAGAAACCACTCAAGCAAGAATGTTGGTGGGACTGGCACTTTAATCAAAATCTTTCGGCATCTCCATTCTTGAATGTGATCCGAGATATGGTCCGCTTTTGTCTGTTCTAAGTTGGCCAACAATTTAGTGTTGGTGTCATATCTCATAGGTAATTGGAAATGGTTTAATAAATCCATTGCCAATTCACCGAAGGAAGAGTATCATGAGTGGTTTATCTCAATGTACCTTTTCACAGCACTCCCTATGAGAGTGCGTTGAAATAATCGCAACTGGACGGAATCGTCTTTCAAAGAGTTGGACGAGAACCATAAGTGGAAGGTATTCACATGATTGCCAGGATCTTCGTTAGGCTTGGCTTTGAACTTTGGAATGTTTGAAGGCAACTTGGTTGGCATAGGAGGCCAACTCGGATCGTGAAAGATGGGGTCATTTAATAGCCTTGTCAAGTATGTCAAGTGCAGGGTTTCCAGAAACGGTAGTTTGGGTTGTGGATTGTAGCCACAGAAAAAGGAGCCTGGAGTTTGACTGGCACCAGGTTGCCAAGAAAAGTTAGGTTTCTTTCCAGGGCTCTGGTAATAATCATGGTCGTGACCGGTGTATGGCTTCTGCACTTGTTGAGACATCATCGGCTGGTTCCCGTAATAGGACATAAAGGGATGAACTTGCGTCAGATTCCAAGGATTTTAGGAGGGGTTTCCCCCTATCGATTGGATGGGCATAAGCATTAGGACTTTCCACCCTGGCAAGGGGACTATTCCCTACCATGGATTCCAAGGTCCTTGCGAGGAAGGAATTCCTAAGTGTGCCCCCTGTGTAGGAATTTTACCCTGTATAGGATGTGGTTGTCCATAACCGAGGTTTCCCTCAGCTGAAACAATAGCTGACGAGAAAGCGTTGTTACCAAACGTGCTGAACAAAGAGAAAGGGTTTGAACCAACTGGCATATTATAAGGAGGGAGTGCTTGACTACCTGCTCTGGACAAATTTACGTTAGGCCCGACGGATTTTTGAGGAACACCATCGAGTGAGGGGGGTGAAGGGGGTATATGACCCTTGCCGTAAGGGAAAGCGATAAAGGGAGCTTAAGTTCCCCCATAGATCCTTATAGAGGAGCGTTGGAAATCCTTGCCCCCATACCTAAAGTCTGTAGAGTGGAGGAGGAAAGTACAATACTCCTACTGAAGCCAAGAATCCCGTATGAGAACGGAGGACCTGTCGCATTCTGGGAAAAAGGATTAGTGATCGTTGCCATAGACGGAATTGAACCACTTCCCAAGGTAGAAGTAGTCGAGACCATAGTGGCTTGGATTGTTGATGGTTTGTTAGGAGGTGGAACACCCCCAGTAGTGACAATCGTGAAGGAAATATGAGTATTCCCTGAAGAAGTAACATCGTTTGCTTCCATTTTTTCTTGTGACACTACCTGACGCTCGAAAGGTAGAACCTGTACGATGATGGGTGTTGATAGATCAATGATGGGAGGGTTATACGGACCAAGAGCTTCTACTCTGAGGTCAAAAATGATTGGTTCCTCTAGAATCAAATGTTTTCCTCTCAAAGATGGGTCGGGCACAGTTTCATGTAACCCAGTTGTCTCAAAAGACCCTTGCTAGTCTAATTTTCACCTTAGTAGTGGCAGGGGGGGTTCAAGGTCAGCCAGTGGTAGGTCCAAAATCCTTCGTGACAGGTGGGAATCTTGATCCTCCACTGTGTGAGAATATCAAAGACACACTAGGGAAATATATAATCGTTTGAAAACCAGCACACACTAGAAAAAGTACCTATGAAATAAAACAAGCAGTCACTAGCTAGTTGGAAGAACAATTACAACAACCAACACTAGAGCAACTTACCGGTGGAAGTGAAACTCGAATACAAAATAACCCTCTGGGTATACTCTGCAAAGAGTGGTCCATTGTCTATCCTAGGTACCGCGGTATACCCCTGCAGTCACCTATGTAAGTCACTAGAAATATAGGCAACTAGGTTTCTAGCGTGCAAACAGTCACCAGACGGGTACAGTTGATAGTCGGGTGGACTGCAATGAGTAGGGTATCAAGCCCAACACCTATCAAGGGTATCGAAATAAATTGTTCTAGAATACGACTGAGGACCTTGAACGGATTCAAGACCCACGAAGCTCTGTGGAAAATGCAATCAATGAAATCCCAAGACAAGCCCTCTATATGTGTTCCCCACTATGCTTGGTCCATATTTGGAGGGGTTATCTCCGCTACCTTTCCTTACGCGAACTCATGTTTATCCCATGGGTTATAGGGGGGTCCCAGATAACTTTCACAATACTGGACTTTTGACACTCTCTAGCACAGACTCCTATGTTTGTTTTAGTAGCCTTGAAGAGTTTCCTCTCCAATCCTAAATCAAGGCTCTAGCCTAGACTAGTTGATGGACCCTACAAACATAAAGTCTAGTTGATTTTAATTAATCGTTATTTTTAGTGGTTGTCTTAAGTAAAAGCGAATGAAAGTGAAACCAGTGATGTTTTTCAGAGACGAAAGGGAAGAGCATATAATGAAAAATGGAAACAAATTACTTCTTCACAAATTCAATTTTGCACATTCAAACTCTTTAACCAACTTTTCAAATTTATTTTTTTTCTTAAGATCTTTCAACAGAAAACTCAAAACAAGCTTTCACTCGACTACGAGCTACTTATTTTCTTAGGTCAATCAGTCAAGAACTTACAAAAGAAATATTTTTCCTGATGATTAATGAAAACAACGAACTACTTAACCACACCAAGAAATATTTTATTTTATTTTATTGTTTTATGCTAAAAGAAAAAAGGGAAAAATGACGACAAGTAAAGACCAAGAAAATACTTCTGGCCTAAGCGTAGATCGCAAAGATTTACTGACAAGAACACATAAGCTGATTGAAGTAGACTCTCACACTTGTCTAAGAACCCTATTACATAAAAACAGAGGAAAAAATTTTAATGAAAAAGAAAGCTACGTTGTAATCAAACCTAATCTATAGAGTGTTATAATAGAGACCCAGACTAGATCAAGAAAACTTGTGAGAGGTGTGACCCTTGACAGGGAAGAGGATGACTAACTCTTCTAATTTTTTTTTCTCAATAGGTATGCTACTGAAAGTTCAACAGCCAGCATATGTACGTGGGTTGTGCGCGGTCAGGGCGCGTTTACATGCGTGCAGGCCGTGTGTACCTCTGCAACTCAAAAAATTGAAAAACAAGCAATCAAGCACTGGCAGGGAGTACTAGTATTGAGAACCAGAATCCCTTAAATACACAGAAACTTACTTTTACAGAAAAGATACAAGGAAAAACTAATCTAAGGTTATACATAGGCTATAGACTGCAACAATAGAGACTAGAACTAGATCCAAAAAACCCCTCAGAAGGATCACTTCTAACAGGGAAGAGGATGACTACCTCTCTTTAAAAAAAAAATCTGGACTCAGACACGCTACTAATCCTTCAGCAGCCAGCATATGTACACGGGTTGCGTGAAGTCAGGGCATGTGTATACCCGTGCAAGCCTTCTACAGGCTGCATATGCCTCTGTAGCTTACCGGAAAAGAAAAACAATAGTCAAGTGAAGAAAGCAGGGAGTACTGGTATGGAAGACTAGAATCCCTACTAGCTCAGACTCTTGTAGAAACTAAGAAAAAAGGTAATAAAACCAATTTAAAAAACCCAAAAAGTATCCCCCAAAACCCTAGAGATTTCCCCAGTACGATCGCCAATTTTGTTGTGGGTGGGAAATCCCCCTACAGACTAGCATTAAGGGTTATGTAATGCATGCAGAAATGACCTAAAGTCTCCTACTTATTACCATCATCCCAATCATAAACCCCATTATTCATAAGTAAATACAATGTTAAAAAGATCAATTTACTGTACCTTAGTTTCTGTGTTTGATGTCGATCCTTTAACGTTCGGTTGCTCCTTGACTACAAATATCCTCCCAAAGCTGACTTGCATTCATAAACAGACAAACAAAGAACTCCAAACATGCATATGATCTATGAACTAATGGGTTAGATATTTTATCAAAATATAATCAATATTACACATTAAAAACCTCATATGGCGAGACGAGAAAAGTACTTCTTTTTATTAATCTCACAAGAGAACCTTACAATAGTGAGATCGACCACTGCTCCTCGAATCTAGTCTTGGGCTCCTCTTCAACTTTGCTCCAATTGCTTTTGTATATGCTTCTCTTCACACAATAGTTGCAAAAGGTTGGGACAAAGGGAATGTGAAATCAGGTAGAGTTTCTTTACAATTGTTTTCCTTCTTTCAAATGCGGCTGCTACCCCTTCTTTTATAGGCTAGAAAGGGCTAGGTATTTGTTCAAGTGACTGGCTATGGGCGGTAAAATAGTTTAGGTAACTTACCCAAAAATGTGAGTTCCGTTTGCAACTTTTCATTTTTCGTGATTTTGTAGGTATACGCGGGTTGTAGCGGGTCAACTAGCGTATACATGCATGCAGTATTGGAGCAGGGCACCTGTGCCTTCAAAAAGGGTGTTTTTAAGAAGAGTTGTTCAGTAGTGGCTTGGAAAAAGATGTAAAATGAGATGGCCTGATGCCAGGTAAGCATATCAGGTGCAAATTAGGGTTATAACACCCTCTAGGTTGCAATGAACTTGACGTAGTTCTTCACTGTTTCCACCTAATTACTTCTCTAAGGATGATCTTGGATCCACCCCTCTAGACACTCTGCTCTTACATCTGTAAAATATGAAATTGTGTCAATATGCACCCACCAAAAAAATCATATATGCCAAAATTACAAAAAATTAAAAACACACTTACCCATGGTGCCCCACACCTATCTCGTGGGGAGAGAACACTATAGATAATGTCGGAAGTCAATCTATGCATAGGAAAAATCCTCATTGCTAACAATCTATCGGTGCCACCAAATGTAGAATCCCACCCCATATCGATATGGGTGATGCCCCCCTAGAACTCTACCCATGTTCTCTACCCACAACATCATTCATGGGTCTGATGGAAATGGGTCTCCCATCACTATATGGGGCCTTAGTGGAGGCACCCATCCCATAAAAATGGTCACTAAGAGGGATCCATACCCAAATTGATTTTGTTTTCCTTTCTCATAATCAAATAGTTGGGTTTAGATATTGGTGAGGACTCCCTCATACCAGTTGAAGATGGTTGTCTCTAAGCCCATAAGGACCACTTGTGTATTAGTATTGGATTCTAAACTAGGACCTTGTTGGCAGCCCTACATATTTTCAACTTTTTAAAAGCATCAAATAATAAATTTATGTAGCTACCTACCTGGGGTCATACGATTATTGTTCTTTGTAAGCAGTTTTTGAAACTATGATTATGATCTTTCGGTTGTTCCTAGTGTTTTCGTTTTTATGCTTCGTTCATGATTGAAATCATGAAAACGAAGCATCAAAACCTATGATTGGATTACCATTTTATTTAAAGTTTATGAAAGGTAGATGGCTCCATAGTTTTTGTTAATAAAGATTTTGTTTCCAGCTATCAAGCTCATCTTCTTTATTGGCTCCTCAAATGTGAAGTATGCTTATGGATTGTTATGCGATTCACCAAGGGTCCATTTAATTTAAACTTTGATATATTTTTTGTGGATTTTGGTCATACGTATCCTTGTCACTACATTTTGGTTTATAAATTTTTCCTCTCCTAAACTTTAGAAACAAACCCACCTTGTTGCGCAGTCATAAAAACTAATGAACTTGGTCGTGGC
>JASDQU010735918.1:329416-339703 GCA_032191745.1 Picea mariana | reverse complement strand
GTATAACCATATACCAGGGTCCCATGGATAAGTGTGGACCATAGTGATGAAGTAAACTAGAGAACCATGGTCCCATTGAGAAATGGAAGCCACCATGATGTAGTCCAACTGTCATTGTAAACCAGGGTCTCATATCCAATTGCTCATGTGAACTCCACACGGAAGATACTGACACCCCATAACCAACTGAAAATGATGTTCCCAATACTGACACCTATCATGTGGATCCAAATAAGAATATCCATCCACATAGTGGGAAAGGGTCAAAGCTAAATCTGGAAGGAACAATACCATTGTAGAATATGGAGGTTGGACATTGGTAATCATAACTAGCTCCTAATGTGCCACATTTATGTTCTCTATAGAAGGTGGAGTAAAATCATCAAATAAAAGATGAAAGTGGTTGTCATCCCAGAAATGATAACTATCCATATACCAATCATCACAATCATCCTCCAAATCTTACCAAACATACACTTCTTGATGATATTCATTCATGATGTCTTCCATAAGATATCTTTCTTGAAGGAGAGTCGATGGTCGTTGACTATAATGATCTATGTGGTCTTGTATATCGGCTTTGACTGCTTCAATCATGTGTAGAATTTCCCTAAGTTGAGAGTGCATATCCATTGGAAACACCACATATAATATACCAAAATAAAACTCTTAAAATGATTTATCCAATGGTACTGATCTGATAGCAATCTGAGAACCCCATGAAAAGTTATGAACTCTGTAGTCGCATCGCCGTCACGAAAAAACCCAAAAAATAGAACAATAAATTACTATAGAAAATCGTGGCTTTTTCTAGAAAAAACCTGAAAAAACTGTTGAATTTAAAATGTTCATAACTTTACTTCCCGGACTCCATTTCGGCTGATTATTTTTTTGAAATTAGATATTTTTCTGAGAGGAATTCAAATACACAATTTTATTTTCCAAATTCAGCTCATACATATTTGTATATGAACATGAAGTGCGCCTCCCTCTTTTTCTTCCCCAGAAAAGTTCTGCAAAAAGAGCAAACAAATATTCCCTTCTTTAACCAAAGAAAGTGCTATGATACCACTTGTTAAGTACATGAGTATATATGAAAATATAATCACCACAAATACTGAAGACACAATATATATATATATATATATATAGAAGAACAATATGAAAAATCTCTTTTATTACCATCAAACCCTTAGAGTAGGGCAACACCATACAATGGATCCTATTATGGAAGGGATCATCTCATGTTCACTTGCTTCTTCGAGGGGGCATCCTCCTATTGAGATACCACTCAAATAAAATAATTTTCTTCATGTCTCATTACATTGCTTGAACCCCTTTATATATTGCTACTTGTTGATATTATGGTAGTTGCAGGAGGTATTTACCTCCACGTGTAAACCTGACGAGAATAGAATATTCTGGGAAGAAAGAATAAACTCTAATTAGTTGGTTAATAACCCTAGAAAACAAGTCATCTCAAGAGGATAACTTGTAATAGGTCATTAGCCTCCAAGAGAAGAAGTCAACTAAAGGAAATATTATATACTAAGCAAATAGGCACCCAAAACGAGAAGTCGGCCCAGACAGTTTTCTAGCTTTAGTATAAATACAGAAGACTAGTCTTCATTCTAGCATGCATTCTCAGAACTGCAGAAGCAACACTTGTGTGCACTGCAGTTGGCCATTTTGTGCACAAGTTTGGAGGAGAGTTGTTGTTACAGCTACTGCAGCTAGCACATTTCGGTTTTTCCTTGGACTATCTCTTGGTTATGGTTTGGACTCTTTGATCATCTCTTGCTTGGTGCGCTATCCTTGGAGAAAGGTGTGCCACCCTTTGTTTGGCTATCTAGCCTAGGGTTTGCTTTCAGAATGATTCTCTGTCAAGGTTAAGATGCTCGTGGGTGGCTTCGGCCTATGGTTGGGTGACAATAGTGATATTGTCTATGGTTAAACAAGCACATCCATTAGATTCTAACAGGTTATGGGCCCACACCCCGTTTATTCAGTCTAACCACTGGAAGGAACCATATCCATAAAGATACTAAGCTCGTTGAAGAACTATCACTAGGGTTTCTAGCAGGAGCAGTTACCAAAGCACTGTCGCTATGGTTACTAGCAGGTGCAGTTGAAAAAACCCTAATCCTCTCGTTGAGGAACCTTAAGTGAAGGGATTGACCTAATTTCTGGATAGACTAGTGCACCCTAGCCTAGTGCATCTCCTAGTACTCTCAGCAAGAAAAAAAATCAAGTTTGAGTTTTTGGTCAAATCTAGGGTTGACTCAGTCAAGGAAACCATGACTTACTCTATGAAGTTAGAAAACAAGTTAGATGGGGATTCTAAATTCAGAGCATGGAAGACAAGGATTTACCTCATCCTTGCTAAGAATAAAGTGTTGGATATCGTGAAAGGAAAGATCGTGAAACCAGAGTTTGAAGAAGGAAAAGAGAAGGAACCGCAAAACGTTGCAGTTATGGAGAAGTTCAAAGAAAGTGACATCAATTCCATGAGTATCATAGTGGAATCTATAAAGGACCACTTGATACCCTACATCTCCCAAATTGACTCATCGAAGAAGATGTATGATTCCCTAACAAACCTCTTCTCAGTCATAAACATTGGACAAGTAATGAGTCTGAAGAATGAGCTCCGTGACATGAAGATGAATGATGATGACAACATAACATTATACTTTGTGAGAATCTCTCAGTTAAGAGATCAACTACAAACTATTGAAGAGATCAACTACTACATGGGATGCATTTGTCGCAAGTATGAACACAAGGAAGGAGTATCCTACATTCGAAGAAATTTGGACTTGTTTTTCACAAGAAGAATCAAGGATTAGTGCAAAAGAGAAACTTCAAAATAAATACGATGATCAAGCCTTCATATCAAGATTTAAGAATTTCAGGAACAAAAGGAAGTTTGGTTAAAGGAAGAAGCCAAATCAAGAGAAGATATGTGAGAAATACAATGCTTCAACTGTCGAAAGTATGGTCACTACAAGAATCATTGTCCCGAGCTGAAGAAAAGGAAGGAGACACATGAAACATCAATTGCCAAAGAAAAGGAACCTTCAAAGAAGATTAAGCAGGATGAAACAAACTTCTTCTTCTAAGACAAGGTAAACAACACTCTTCGTAGTTCTTGTAAATACCATGTTTTATGTACATATCTTGTATATCTATTTCTTAGAAAATAATATTTTCAAAGAGAAACTATACTTATGGAAGAACAACAAGATAAGTATTTATACAAATCAGACAATACACATGAAAGGATGAAGTACATCAACAACCCTTGGTAACAATTCACGTGGAAGTTATTATCAGAATCAATCTTGAAGAAATCTAGAAGAAGTAAAGACAGAAAGAAGTTAGCAATCAAGAGGAAATTGGAAAAATATTCGTGACACTTTACGTAAGGCAATAAGGATGCAGATGGAAGCGTGGACTCTCCTAGATGGACGGAGCCGATTATATTATCAAAAGAAGAACATGCATTCATGAATGAAGCAAGGATTAGGAGGGAGCTAATCCTAAATTATATGATCCATTGAAGATGATGAAGTATCTATCCATGGTAGCAACCATGAAAATAAGCACGTGTTCAGTGTGACTTCAGAATAAGTCTTCTTCGAAAATAATCCTAAAAGTAATCCGTGGTTGTCCATCCACATCCATGATCCTATGATGAAATACAGAATTTGGAATCTTCAGAGCATGGGATCTATAGAAAACTACATGAACTCAAGAGCTAAAGAGAAACATGAGGAAGAAGATGAAGATTCCAAGAGAGAAAGAAAAGATAGAACAACCAGTCAGTGTATCGAGAATCACAAGACTACCAGCCTGATATGAACTCAATAAAAGCAATCAAGCAAAGGAACTGAAAGTTGTGATGAATAACAGTGTATGGAAGACTTATGAATGAAAGCATTGCAAGATCCAAAACTAGAGGTTCTCCAAGATGGAGGGAGAAGACTATGATGATTTCTTGTAAACCAGACATACCTCTACATGAGACAGTATATCATCCGCAATATCCATAGGTTGGATTTTACATGTAGAGAAACCTCAAAGGCTTTGAGGTATACCAGAAAGAGACCCTTGTATGTAGATGGAAGAAGATATTGTATGGATTCAAACAACTTGGTGCAGAGCCTTCAATACACAGCAGAAGCATGGTGAAAAGATTTCTACAACAAAGATATTGTATCAGAATGGTTACTCAGAAATCCAGGATGATGGATTGTTAATCCATGACAAACTCTCATAGATATTTTCTAGTTTGAGCCCTACCATGATGTTATGAGCTAGCAGGAAACAAAATATGAATCCAACAATGATATACTACATTGATCAGAGCTATATGAAGCCTTCAGAGAAAACCAGTGTTCTAGAAAGACCGAAGTACATTGAGATCAAGCATTACACTCTCCTTGATGAAGTCCAGAAAAGAGAAAGTGATTCTCCAATATATATCTCCACAGGTGAGCAGATAAGCAGACATTTTGGTAAAGCCTCTATCCAAGAAGAAAGAGTTTTTCATACTCAAGCTGGAGCTTGTGGAGACGACTTCTCCTAGGTTGAGAGGGAGAACGGATGTGTTATTGATTTATGGACAATCATTTTTTAAGTTCGAAAAATGGTCCAAGATGAACAGTTCCTTTTCAGTTCAGAAAGTGGTTTGAGATTTCTGATGGACATGCATTTTCTAGTTCGGAAAATGGTCCATATCGAACGATCATTTTCGTAATGAAAATGGTTCGATGGATTGTTGATGTACCATAGATGGTGATTCCCCTTATGGTTAACATAGGGAATGGTCTAGGATAGTCTCTCTTCTTGACGGTCACTTTTAGTAGTGGTAAAGAAGATTGGTCCTCCTCGTTGGACAATCATTCTTTCGAAGCTCGCAGTTGTGAGCAGTTTCGAAGAATGGTCAGTTTTGGAGGTTGGTGTGGGACAATCATTTCCTTTGGAAATGGTCCGAACGGTCATTCCCTAGGTCAGATTCATTCTCTCTAGGTTGCACTTTGTTTAGTTCCAGAGGAATGGCCCAGATAGGTGAATGGTCCAGGTTCAATAATCAGGGATAGGAATTCCCTAGGGCATATTCATTCTCTCCGGGTTTCACTTTGTTTAGTGTTGGAGGAATGGCCCGGATAGGAAATGGTCTAGGCTCGAAAATTGGGATAGTTTTTCTTCCTTGCTTGAGAAGAATAGTCCAAATAGCTCATCATTAATGTTTTACCTTATGAGGGCAGATGCTCTTCTAGATCTCACAGATGTGAGTGGAAGAATGGCCCAGATGACTCAGTTTATATCATAACAATTTTTTATGTGCAGGTTGATATCAAATGATATGATTGTTATGGAGACTACATGTCTCCGGACAGTAGATGTATACTATTGTGGTGGATGTGTTCCACTGATTGTGACTATATGTCATTGATCAAGTATTTGTGTGTTACTTTGTGTGGTAGTGTACCACTGGACAATAGTTGTGTACTACTATGGATAGACACAGTTGTGTTCTATTGAATGACATTGTTCTGATTGCCTTGAAGACTATCAGTAGTGTTGGAAAATGTTTAATCAACTAAATGGATGATCAATGGACAGATATTTCCTAGACGAAAAATGGTCCAGGACTTTTATTCTTCCAGGACATATGTCCGGATTAGAAGAATGGTTCTTGTGTCACTCTGTGGAGTGAGTGACTTATCCAACATCATGTCCGATTAGTCAGATGGAGTATGGTTTCGAGAGATGATGTAGTTGATCACATTGATAGTGATAATGGTGCTCATGATCTAGTCATGAATTAGTCTATACGACTATGTTTATGTTACTAGGTGAATGGTCTGTTTGTGCTCAAGACCATTACCTTTAATACCTCCCTAGCTAGGAGGGAGTGTTGATATTATGGTAGCTTCGGGAGGTATTTACCTCCATGTGTAAACCTGACAAGAATAGAATATTCAGGGAAGAAAGAATAAACCCTAATTAGTTGGATAATAACCCTAGAAGACAAGTCATCTCAAGAGGATAACTTGTATTAGGTCATTAGCCTCCAAGAGAAGAAATCAGCTAAAGGAAATATTATATACTAAGTAAATAGGCACCTAGAATGAGAAGTCGGCCCAGGCAATTTGTCAGTTTTAGTATAAATACATGAGGCCAATCTTCATTCTAGCAAGCATTCTTAGAACGACAGAAGCAACACTTGTGCGCACTGTAGTTGGCCAATTTGTGCGCAAGTTTGGAGGAGAGCTTCTGTTGTAGCTGCTACAACTAGCATAATTCATTTTTGGCTTGGACTATCTTTTGGTTATGGTTTGGACTCTCTTATCAGCTCTTGCTTGGTGCGCTATCCTTGGAGAAAGGTGTGCCAACCTTTGTTTGGCTATCTAGCCTAGGGTTTGTGTTACAGGGAAATCCCCCTGTGGACAAGTGGATCCCCTCTTGGGCTCTAGACTCCTAAGACCAAGATAGAAAGGTGATAACGTTGGTCACTGACATCCCTTTAAACCTATCTAAACTAATGTATAGAGAAGAGGAAGAAAGGTATACCTTTTTAATGATGTTCATTCTCTCATAGTCTGATTTGAGCTTTGATCCCCAAGCTCCTCGATAAATCCTGCAAACCAAACAAAGCTAGAACAAGCTTCATATTCTACTAAGATTATCTTGAAACCCGATCTATCTAATAGAGACAAGTTCATGTAGAATAAACACAACCTTGAAAGAAACAGGCCAAGAACATATGTATATTAATGAGAACAATAGAGAATACTTACAAACCTTTGATGAAGGTGCAACAGCCTCTCCTAGCTCTCCTTGTCTAACCATTTTCTCAAGTAATCCACACACAAACTGATTATGCTTCAATGATATCTCCCTCATGAGATCATAAGTTTGATGCCTTCAATGTCTCCCTTCCTTATGAGACCATAAGTTAGGTATCTCTCAATATCTCCATCTTTCACCATGAGTAGGCCTCCTTATATAGGGTTGGAGAGGCCTAACCATATTAGATATTATTGGGATGGGTTGAGGATATTTCTCCTTTAGTTATGGATCCTCCCTAAGATCGGTCCTTGACCTCAGATCCGAATCCAACCAACTTCAGAGATGAAGGGGATTTTTCCCTGATTTTCCTTAACAACCCAATATTTTCTCAAAAAGGGCAGCGCTCTCTCAAAAGAGTGCACAGAGCATTGCAACGCTCCCCCTAAGGAGGGTAGGGAGCACTAGCATTCCCTGACAGTGGGTAGGGGAGCGCTTCCTTCCAAAAATCATTTTTAAGTGGTTTTCTCCATGGTGAAAGCTTTGTACTCTTAATCAAATGTTTTATCCTTCTCAAACCAGTCTTTGAAGGTGTCTTAAGTGTCCCTATGATGTCATTAGAGACACGACATAGGAAAGATGACAATGTGATGTTTGCGACACTTGCGACAACTTACGGCCAAAATGAGACACTTGCGACACTGGTAATGATGACAATAGGTCATCATTAGAGTGAGTAATTTTGATGTGTAATAGATTTCCCCCCAAAGTGTGAAGTTAGAATATGGAAACTGATGACTGGAGTACTTTGTAGACTTTTTCGAGCAAGGGTATGGACTCAAAAAAACCTGGTAGAAGCTACACACAACCATCAAACAAATATTATGACATGTTTCAAACCCAAGGCAGGCATACCTATGCTTGAGTGATAAAGAATTTCAAGGTATGGTCGCCATCAGATACACTGTGAATCCATAATTATATTAACAAAGAGTATAGCCACCAAAGATGCAATTTGGATCTATACTTTCATGACATGAACTAATCGTAGCCACGAAAAATACACAGTGGATCTACAAGACGATAAGACATAGCCACAGACCAATACAAAGTGGATCTATGTGACAGTATATGTGTCAATATTCAAGAAAAACTCCATTGCAACTTGCGCAAAGTACATATCAGCGTGATCACTCAACCCAGGGTCTTCTTACCGATCCCGATGTAGTATGAGTCTAACCATGTGAATAGTTGTCATGATGTCGAACATGGTAGAAACCGCTTGATTACCGGTCAATGATGTAAACCATTAACAAGTGCAAGGGAAATCACCATTGATGTCAATGATTCCCAAGGTACCCTAGTACATTCCAGTGAATGTGAATAGATGTGTTGAAGTTGAACATTCGTAGAATCACTTGATCAGGGGTCAATGATGTAAACCCACTATCGAAAGCGAGGAGGATTGCCATTAAGGCATGCAAGTCCCAAGGTACTAATTGGTTTCTAAGTCAAGTTCTTGGATAATGTGTTGAAGTCGACAGAAACATACTCGTTGCAGGAGGGCCTTGATGTATCCCCCATATATGACATGAAACTGACACAGAGATGTAAATTGGTAGATCAAATCAACATGAACTGACATAGGTATTGAAACAGGAAATTTGTGATGGTTGACTATTGAGGCAGATACTTCCCTTGAACACTAAGGCACAACAATAGAAACATGACATGGACCAAAACATGATGATGCAATGGATACTATGACTTTCATCAGGTGACCCAAAGGAGTAATAAAAATCAGAGGATTGGTTCAATGCAGAGGTTCATCAGATTTAAAATGCATGCAAAGACAAAGTGTCGTGTTCAAGGGCGACCGTAAGAGTTACCGGTAATGTTCTCAAAAACTGCTTGGCTTGCTTCCTTCAATTTTTCCCCCATCCATATAGACGAGTACCTCTTTTTGATTTAATGAGCTTGAGAAGGGTAACACATGCTCGATATAACTAACTTTTGGTAAGTCCCTCTTCCTTTATTTAATGAACTGAAAGAAATAAGGGTTCGGTCCCATATAGGCCCTTCAATGTATGATTGTTTAACGAGTCTAGAGAAGGTAAACTCGGTGATTTTTCATATTTAGAGAGTCTGAAAAGAACTAAAGATGACTCCAATGTTGTCCTTTTTCGTAATTTTAGTCTCACGAGGCCAAAAAAGAGATAAACTACCACTTGAAAGACGCCCTTTCAAACCTTTTAACGAGTGTGAAAGGAAGCAAGATCACTCAACAATGTTTTCATGTTTAGAGAGTTTGAAAAGAGCTTAAAGACGACTCCGGGATTGTCCTTTTTCGTAATTTTAGTTTCACGAGGCCGAAAAAGAGATAAACTACCACTCGATAGATGCCCTTTCAAACCTTTTAATGAGTGTGAAAGGAAGCAAGATCACTCGACAATCTTTTCATGTTTAGAAAGTCTGAAAAGAGCTTAAAGGAGACTCCAGGGGGTTCCTTTTTCGTATAACCTTTACGAGTCCGAAAGTGATAAAAGTCTACTCAGTTACATTCTCATGTATTTTCGAGCGTGAGAAAGAACAAAGACTAAGCTCGGTATTGGTTTCATTTTTACACAAGCTTGAAACAAAATTAAACTATGCTTGTAAATTCCCAACATAATTTCCAAAGGTTGGGATAACCATGGATGGTTGGTACTCTACCCCTAGCTTGAAAAGCTAGCAGCTTAACTCCAGAATGATAATCAAAGGCTGGAGACATGTCCCCCAAGCTTCAATTCATTCACCGACTTTGAGTTTGTCACCAATTTCTATACTAGATGGAGAAAAAGGATACAGGTGGATGAAATGAAGGTTCAAATATGAGACCTAATGAAAGACTCGACTCGACAGCTATGAGATCTAGAGAAAGACTCGACCTAATAGGAGAGGTGACTTTTTCATTTTTTAACGAGCTGGACACAATAAAAGAACTATGCTCAAGGATCCGAGTTGAATCCCTAGATTTCTGTTTCATTTTTTAACGATCTTGTTACAGAGATGAAAAACTATGCTCATGGCCTCTGTTTCATTTTTTAATGAGCTTTCCATAGAGAAGGAAAACTATTCTCATAGCCTTTGTTTCATTTTTTAACAAGCTTGCCACCAAGAAGAGAAACTATGCTCGTGACTTCTGTTTCATTTTTTAACGATCTTTCCACAGAGAAGATAAACTATGCTTATGGACTCTTCTTGATCATGGCTTCCAAGAGGATAACGCTTTGGAAGGACACCATGTCAAGGGACAAAACTCAGTCATGGATTCCAAGAGATCTTCACTAGATGGAAGAACAATGCTCTGGAAGGAACACATGTCGAGGGCCACGATAGGGGTAAGGAGATCAGGCTCCAATAGCCCTAACGAAGAGATCACCATGTCAACTACCGGATCTAAGTCATTGGAAGTTGAAGTCATGGGAGACAACGCCACATAATTGACCT
>JASDQU010735918.1:318163-329366 GCA_032191745.1 Picea mariana | reverse complement strand
AAAGTGCTGGATATTGTGAAAGGAAAGATCGTGAAACCAGAGTTTGAAGAAGGAAAAGAGAAGGAACTGCAGAACGTTGCAGTTATGGAGAAGTTCAAAGACAGTGACATCAATTCCATGAGTATCATAGTGGAATCTATAAAGGACCACTTGATACCCTACATCTCCCAAATTGACTCATCAAAGAAGATGTATGATTCCCTAACAAACCTCTTCTCAGTCAGAAACATTGGACAAGTAATGAGTCTGAAGAATGAGCTCCATGACATGAAGATGAATGATGATGACAACATAACATCATACTTTGTGAGAATCTCTCAGTTAAGAGATCAACTACAAACTATTGAAGAGATCAACTACTACATGGGATGCATTTGTCACAAGTATGAACACAAGGAAGGAGTATCCTACATTCGAAGAAATTTGGACTTGTTTTGCACAAGAAGAATCAAGGATTAGTACAAAAGAGAAACCTCAAAAGAAATACAATGATCAAGCCTTCATAGCAAGATTTAAGAATTTCAGGAACAAAAGGAAGTTTGGTTCAAGGAAGAAGCCAAATCAAGAGAAAGATATGTCAGAAATACAATGCTTCANCGAAAGTATGGTCACTACAAGAATCATTGTCCCGAGCTGAAGAAAAGGAAGGAGACACATGAAACATAAATTGCCGAAGAAAAGGAACCTTCAAAGAAGATTAAGCAGGATGAAACAAACTTCTTCTTCTAAGACAAGGTAAACAACACTCTTCGTAGTTCTTGTAAATACCATGTTTTATGTACATATCTTGTATATCTATTTCTTAGAAAATAATATGTTCAAAGAGAAACTATACTTATGGAAGAACAACAAGATAAGTATTTCTACAAATCAGACAATACACATGAAAGGATGAAGTACATCAACAACCCTTGGTAACAATTCACGTGGAAGTTATTATCATAATCAATCTTGAAGAAACCTAGAAGAAGTAAAGACAAAAAGAAGTTAGCAATCAAGAGGAAATTGGAAAAATATTCGTGACACTTTACGTAAGGCAATAAGGATGCAAATGGAAGCGTGGACCCTCCTAGATGGAGGGAGACGATTATATTATCAAAAGAAGAACATGCATTCATGAATGAAGCAAGGATTAGGAGGGAGCTAATCCTAAATTATTTGATCCATTGAAGATGATGAAGTATCTATCCATGGTAGCAACCATGAAAATAAGCATGTGTTTAGTGTGACTTCAGAAGAAGTCTTCTTCGAAAAGAATCCTTAAAGTAATCCCTGGTTGTCCATCCACATCCATGATCCTATGATGAAATAAAGAATTTGGAATCTTCAGAGCATGGAATCTATAGAAAACTCCATGAACTCAAGAGCTAAAGAGAAACATGAGGAAGAACATGAAGATTCCAAGAGAGAAAGAAAAGACAGAACAACCAGTCAGTGTATCGAGAATCACATGACTACCAGCCTGATATGAACTCAATAAAAGCAATCAAGCAGAGGAACTGAAAGTTGTGATGAATAACAGTGTATGGAAGACTTATGAATGAAAGAATTGCAAGATCCAAAACTAGAGGTTCTCCAAGATGGAGGGAGAAGACTATGATGATTGCTTGTAAACCAGACATACCTCTACATGAGCTAGTATATCATCCGCAATATCCATAGGTTGGAGTTTACATGTAGAGAAACCTCAAAGGCTTTGAGGTATACCAGAAAGAGACCCTTGTATGCAGATGGAAGAAGATATTGTATGGATTCAAACAACTTGGTGCAGAGCCTTCAATACACAGCAGAAGCATGGTGAAAAGATTTCTACAACAAAGATATTGTATCAGAATGGTTACTCAGAAATCTAGGATGATGGATTGTTAATCCATGACAAACTCTCATAGATATGTTCCAGTTTGAGCTCTACCATGTTGTTATGATCTAGTAGGAAACAAAATATGAATCCAACAATGATATACTACATTGATCAGAGATATATGAAGCCTTCAGAGAAAACCAGTGTTCCAGAAAGACTGAAGTACATTGAGATCAAGCATTACACTCTCTGTGATGAAGTCCAGAAAAGAGAAAGTGATTCTCCAATATATATCTCCACAGGTGAGCAGATAAGCAAACATTTTGGTAAATCCTCTATCTAAGAAGAAAGAGTTTTTCATACTCAAGTTGGAGCTTGTGGAGACGACTTCTCCCAGGTTGAGAGGGAGAACGGATGTGTTATTGATTTATGGATAGTCATTTTTCAAGTTTGAAAAATGGTCCAAGATGAACAGTTCATTTTCAGATCAGAAAGTGGTTTGAGATTTCTAACGGACATGCATTTTCCAGTTCGGAAAATGGTCCATATCGAACGATCATTTTCGTAATGAAAATGGTTCGATGGATTGTTGATGTACCATAGACAGTGCTTCCCCTTATGGTTAACATAGGGAATGGTCTAGGATAGTCTCTCTTATTGTTTGTCACTTTTAGTAATGTTCAAGAAGATTGGTCCACCTTGCCAGACAATTATTCTTTCGAAGCTCATAGTTGTGAGCAGTTTCGAAGAATGGTCCATTTTGGAGGTTGGTGCGGAACAGTCATTTCCTTTGGAAATGGTCCAAACAGTCATTCTCTAGGTCAGATTCATTCTCTCCGGGATGCACTTTGTTTAGTGCTAGAGGAATGGCCCATATAGGTGAATGGTCCAGGTTCAACAATCAGGGATAGGCATTCCCTAGGGCATATTCATTCTCTCCAGGTTTCACTTTGTTTAGTGTTGGAGGAATGGCCCGGATAGGAAATGGTCTAGGCTCGAAAATTGGGATAGTATTTCTTCCTTGCTTGAGAAGAATAGTCCAGATAGCTCATCATTAATGTTTTACCTTCTGAGGGAAGATGCTCTTCCATATCTCACAGATGTGAGTGGAAGAATGGCCCAGATGACTTAGTTTATATCATAACAATGTTTTATGTGCAGGTTGATATCAAATGATATGATTGTTATGGAGACTACATGTCTTTGGACAGTAGATGTATACTATTGTGTTGTATGTGTTCCACTGATTGTGACTATATGTCATTGATCAAGTATTTGTGTGCTACTTGGTGTGGTAGTGTACCACTGGACAATAGTTGTGTACTACTATGGATAGACAGAGTTGTGTTCCATTTAATGACATTGTTCTGATTGCCTTGAAGACTATTAGTAGTGTTGGAAAATGTTTAATCAACTAGATGGATGATCAATGGATAGAGATTTCCCAGACGGAAAATGGTCCAGGACTTTTATTCTTCCAGGACATATGTCTAGATTAGAAGAATGGTTCTTGTGTCACTATGTGGAGTGAGTGACTTATCCAACATCATGTCTAATTACTCAGATGGATTATGGTTTCAAGAGATGATGTAGTTGATGACACTGATAGTGATAATGGTGCTCATGATCTAGTCATGAGATAGTCTATATGACTATGTTTATGTTACTAGGTGAATGGTATGTTTGTGCTCAAGACCATTACCTTTAATACCTCCCTAGCTAGGAGGGAGTGTTGATATGATGGTAGCTTCGGGAGGTATTTACCTCCATGTGTAAACCTGATGAGAATAGAATATTCAGGGAAGAAAGAATAAACCCTAACTATTTGGATAATAACCCTAGAAGACAAGTCAACTCAAGAGGATAACTTGTATTAGGTCATTAGCCTCCAAGAGAAGAAGTCGGCTAAAGGAAATATTATATACTAAGTAAATAGGCACCTAGAATGAGAAGTCGGCCCAGGCAGTTTGTCAGTTTTAGTATAAATACAGGAGGGCAATCTTCATTCTAGCAGGCATTCTCAAAATGACAGAAGCAACACTTGTGCGCACTGCAGTTGGCCAATTTGTGCACAAGTTTGGAGGAGAGCTTCTGTTGTAGCTGCTACAACTAGCATAATTCGTTTTTGGCTTGGACTATCTCTTGGTTATGGTTTGGACTCTCTGATCATCTCTTGCTTGGTGCGCTATCCTTTGAGAAAGGTGCACCACCCTTTGTTTGGCTATCTATCCTAGGGTTTGTGTTACAGGGAAATCCCTCTTGGGCTCTAGACTCCTAAGACCAAGATACAAAGGTGATAACGTTGTTCACTGACATCCCTTTAAACCTAGCTAAACTAATGTATAGAGAAGAGGAAGAAAGGTGTACCTTTTTAATGATGTTCATCCTCTCACATTCTGAGTTGAGCTTTGATCCCCAATCTCCTCGATAAATCCTGCAAACCAAACAAAGACAGAACAAGCTTTATATTCTACTAAGATTAGCTTGAAACCAAATCTATCTAATAGAGACAAGTTCATGTAGAATAAACACAACCTTGAAAGAAACAGGCCAAGCACATATGTATATTAATGAGAACAATAGAGAATACTTACAAACCTTTGATGAAGGTGCAACAACCTCTCCTAGCTCTCCTTGTCTAACCATTTTCTCAAGTAATCCACACACAAACTGATTATGCTTCAACGATATCTCCCTCGTGAGATCATAAGTTTGATGCCTTCAATGTCTCCCTTCCTTATGAGATCATAAGTTAGGTATCTCTCAATATCTCCATCTTTCACCATGAGTAGGCCTCCTTATATAGGGTTGGAGAGGCCTAACCATATTAGATATTCTTGGGATAGGTTGAGGATATTTATCCTTTAGTTATGGATCCTCCCTAAGATCGATCCTTGACCTCAGATCCGAATCCAACCAACTTCAGAGATGAAGGGGATTTTTCCCTGATTTTTCTTAACAACCCAATATTTGCTCAAAAAGGCCAACACTCCCTCAAAAGAGTGCACAGAGTGTTGCAACGCTCCCCCTAAGAAGGGTAGGGAGCACTAGCATTCCATGACAGTGGGTAGGGGAGTGTTGCCTTCCAAAAATCATTTTGAAGTGGTTTTCTCCATGGTGAAAGCTTTGTACTCTTAATCAAATGTTTTATCCTTCTCAAACCAATATTTGAAGGTGTCTTAAGTGTCCCTATGATGTCGTTAGAGACACGACATAGGAAATATGACAATGTGATGTTTGTGACACTTGAGACAACTTGCGGCCAAAATGAGACACTTTCGACACTGGTAATGACGACAATAGGTCATCATTAGAGTGAGTAATTTTGATGTGTAACAGATTGCCCCCCAAAGTGCGAAGTTAGAAGATGGAAACTGATGACTGGAGTACTTTGTAGACTTTTTCGAGAAAGGGTATGGATTCAGAGAACCTGGTAGAAGCTGCACACAACCATCAAACAAATATTATGACATGTTTCAAACCCAAGGTAGGCATACCTATGCTTGAGTGATAAAGACTTTCAAGGTATGGTCGCCATCAGATACACTGCGGATCCATAATTATATTAACAAAGAGTATAGCCACCAAAGATACAATGTGGATATATACTTTCATGACATGAACTAATCGTAGCCACGAAAAATACACAGTGGATCTACAAGACGATAAGACATAGCCACAGACCAATACAAAGTGGATCTATGTGACAGTATATGTGTCAATATTCAAAAGAAACTCCGTCGCAACCTGTGCAAAGTACATATCAACGTGATCACTCAACCCGGGGTCTTCTTACTGATCCCTATGTAGTATGAGTCTAACCATGTGAATATTTGTCATGATGTCGAACATGGTAGAAACCGCTTGATTACCGGTCAATGATGTAAACCATTAACAAGTGCGAGGGAAATCACCATTGATGTCAATGATTCCCAAGGTACCCTAGTACATTCTAGCGAATGTGAATAGATGCGTTGAAGTTGAAAATTCGTAGAATCACCTGATCAGGGGTCAATGATGTAAACCCACTGTCGGAAGTAAGGAGGCTTGCCATTGAGGCATGCAGGTCCCAAGGTACTAATTGGTTTCTAAGTCAAGTTCTTGGATAATGTGTTGAAGTCGACAGAAAAAGACTTGTCGCAGGAGGGCTTTGATGTATCCCCCATATATGACACGAAACTGACACAGAGATGTAAATTGGTAGATCAAATGAACATGGACATACACAGGTATTGAAATAGGAAATTTGTGATGGTTGACTCTCGAGGCAAATACTTCCCTTGAACATTGAGGCACAACAACAAAAACATGACATGGACCAAAACATGATGATGCAATGGATACTGTGACTTTCATCAGGTGACCCAAAGGAGTAAGAAAAATCAGAGGATTGGTTCAGTGCAAAGGTTCATCAGATTTAAAATGCATGCAAAGACAAAGTGTCGTGTTCAAGGGAGACCGTAAGAGTTACTGGTAATGTTCTCAAAAACTGCTTGGCTTGCTTCCTTCAATTTTTTCCCCCATCCATATAGACGAGTACCTCTTTTTGATTTAATGAGCTTGAGGAGGGTAACACATGCTCGATATAACTCACCTTTGGTAAGTCCCTCTTCCTTTATTTAATGAACTAGAAGAAATAAGGGTTTGGTCCCATATAGGCCCTTCAATGTATGATTGTTTAACGAGTCTAGAGAAGGTAAACTCGGTGATTTTTCATATTTAGAGAGTCTGAAAAGGACTAAAGACGACTCCAATGTTGTCCTTTTTCGTAATTTTAGTCTCACGAGGCCGAAAAAGAGATAAACTACCACTCGAAAGATGCCATTTCAAACCTTTTAATGAGTGTGAAAGGAAGCAAGATCACTCGACAATGTTTTCATGTTTAGAGAGTTTGAAAAGAGCTTAAAGACGACTCCGGGATTGTCCTTTTTCGTAATTTAGTCTCACGAGGCCAAAAAAGATATAAAATACCACTCGATAGACGCCCTTTCAAACCTTTTAATGAGTGTGAAAGGAAGCAAGATCACTTGGCAATCTTTTCATGTTTAGAGAGTCTGAAAAGAGATTAAAGGAGACTCCAGGGGGTTCCTTTTTCGTATAACCTTTACAAGTCTGAAAGTGATAAAAGTCTACTTGGTTATATTCTCATGTATTTTTGAGCATGAGAAAGAACAAAGACTAAGCCCGGTATTGGTTTCATTTTTACACATGCTTGAAACAAAATTAAACTATGCTTGTAAATTCCCAACATAATTTCCAAAGGTTGGGATAACCATGGATGGTTGGTACTCTACCCCTAGATTGAAAAGCTAGCGGCTTAACTCCAGAATGATAATCAAAGGCTGGAGACATGTCCCCCAAGCTTCAATTCATTCATCGACTTTGAGTTTGTCACCAATTTTTGTACTAGATGGAGAAAAAGGATACAGGTGGATGAAATGAAGGTTCAAATACGAGACCTAATGAAAGACTCGACTCGACATCTATGAGATCTAGAGAAAGACTCGACCTAATGGGAGAGGTGACTTTTTTTATTTTTTAACGAGCTGGATATAATAAAAGAACTATGCTCAAGGATCCGGGTTGAATCCCTAGACTTTTGTTTCATTTTTTAACGAGCTTGTTACAGAGATGAAAAACTATGCTCATGGCCTCTGTTTCATTTTTTAATGAGCTTTCCACAGAGAAGGAAAACTATTCTCATAGCCTCTATTTCATTTTTTAACAAGTTTGCCACTGAGAAGAGAAATTATGCTCGTGACTTTTGTTTCATTTTTTAAAAATCTTTCCACAGAGAAGATAAACTATGCTTATGGACTCTTCTTGATCATGGCTTCCAAGAGGAAAACGCTTTGGAAGGACACCATGTCAAGGGACAAAACACAGTCATGGATTCCAAGAGATCTTCACTAGATGGAAGAACAATGCTCTGGAAAGAACACATGTCGAGGGCCATGATAGGGGTAAGGAGATTAGGCTCCAATAGCCATAACGAAGAGATCACCATGTCAACTACCGGATCTAAGTCATCGGAAGTTGAAGTCATGGGAGACAACGCCACATAATTGACCTGTGGAAAGGGTGATACCGACTGCATATAAGACACATGGATTCGCCAATTTATGTTACAAGGAAATCCCCCTGTGGACAAGTGGATCCCCTCTTGGGATCTAGACTCCTAAGACCAAGACAGAAAGGTGCTAACGTTGGCCACTGACATTCCTTTAAACCTAGCTAAACTAATGTATAGAGAAGAGAAATAAAGGTGTAACTTTTTAATGACGTTTTTCCTCACACAATCCGAGTTGAGCTTTGATCCCCAAGCTCCTCAATAAATCTTGCAAACCAAACAAAGATAGAACAAGCTTCCTATTCTAATAAGATTAGCTTGAAACCAGATCTATATAATAGAGACAAGTTCATGTAGAATAAACAAAACCTTGAAAGAAACAGGCCAAGCACATATGTATATTAATGAGAACAATAGAGAATACTTACAGACCTTTGATGAAGGTGAAAAAACCTCTCCCAACTCTCCTTGTCCAACACTTTGTTCAAGTAATTAACACTCAAATTGATTATGCTTCAATGATATCTCCCTCATGAGATCATAAGTTTGATGCATTCAATGTCTCCCTTCCTTATGAGATCATAAGTTAGGTATCTCTCAATATCTCCATATTTCACCATGAGGAGGCCTCCTTATATAGGATTGGAGAGGCCTAACCATCTTATAGATTCTTGGGATAGGTTGAGGATATTTCTCCTTCAGTTATGGATCCTCCCTAAGATCGAACCTTGACCTCAGATCTGAATCCAACCAACTTCAGAGATGAAGGGGATTTTTTCTTGATTTTCCTCAACAACCCAATATTTGCTCAAAAAGGCCAACGCTCCCTCAAAAGGGTGCACAGAGCATTGCAACGCTCCCCCAAAGGAGGGTAGGCAGTGCTATCACTCCCTAACAGTGGGTAGGGGAGCGTTGCCTTCCAAAAGTCATTTTTAAGTGGTTTTCTCCATGGTGAAAGATTTGTACTCTTAATCAAATGTTTTCTCCTTCTTAAACCAGTCTTTGAAGGTGTCTTAAGTGTCCCTGTGATGTCGTTAGAGACACGACATAGGCAAGATGACAGTGTGATGTTTGTGACACTTGCGACAAATTGCGACCAAAATGCGACACTTGTGACACTGGTAATGATGACAATAGGTCATCATTAGAGTGAGTAATTTTGATGTGTAGCAGTTTTCTTATGGAATGATTCTCTGTCAAGGTTAAGGTGCTTGGGGGTGGATTCGGCCTATGGTTGGGTGAAAATAGTGATATTGTCTATGGTTAAACGAGCACATCCATTATATTCTAAAGCTCATAAATATCAGCTCATAAAGCTTCATATCTGAGCATGAAGTGCGCCGCCCTCTTTTTCTTCCCCAGAAAAGTTCTGCAAAAAGAGAAAAACAATATTCCCTTCTTTAACCAAAGAAATTGCTATGATACCACTTGTTAAGTACCTGAGTATATATGAAAATATAATCACCAAAAATACTGAATACACAATATATATAGAAGAACAATATGCAAAATCTCTTTTATTACTATCAAACCCTTAGGGTAGGGCAACACCATACAATGGATCCTATTATGGAAGGGATCATCTCATGTTCACTTGCCTCTTCAAGGGGGCATCCTTCTATTGAGCTACCACTCAAATACAATACTTTTCTTCATACCTCATTACATTGCTTGAACCCCTTTATATAGTGCTACCATCACCTAAGAACATTCTAGAGGAAGAATCTTCTAGAAGTAGAACCTTCTAAGAAGTCCTCTTACATTTATTATAGCTAACTACCATAGTGGGCCTTATTTAATAATATAGTGGACCTAGTCTGCCTTACATTGAATGGCGTCCACTATTATCACTATGGGCCCTCTAGGCCCCCCCACTACCTCTCTACCTACCTAACAATCTCCTTCAAGCTTGTATGGCTTAGAGTGAAGGTCTGATTGGATATCGATTATTGGACACACTGAACACACTGAGAGGGGGGGTGAATCAGTGTGAGGCTATTTCTACACTTCTTACAAAACTCTAGTTATCAATCACTTCAATCACCATTATTCATTACTTCCATTCACAACTAGTTGTTTGTATGTAAACATATCTCAACAACATATATCAACAATAAACCATCACCATAGAGAACACAAAGGACAACCGATATATATATGTAAGATTTTGTATTACGTGTTACAGGAGACTACAATATCGGGGGGTTATCAACACAAACTAAAAAGATCACCAGCTCAAAGAGAGCACCAACTCTCAATGCAAGAACTAGCCTGCAAATATCATCACCAACTGAGAAGAGGAATCCAACCCTCAAGTAAAAGACCCAACTTGTAGACAGAAACCAATCTGCCAATAGGTATGCAACCTATTTATACTGTAGTCCACGTATGTACGCAACCTATCTATATTGCAACACTCATATGTATGTGTGTTTCCCTCTGTTAGCCTGCGTACACCTTCAAAAAACTAGGGCATCCATTCTTCTGCACTTTTGAAACTTTTCTGCCTCTATCACATTCACCAGTAACTTGTCACTGCATCCAACCAGTCACTGCAACCAACTTGTCCCATACATACATCATAAGACACATTCCTCAACCAAGTACAAGTAGCTCAAGGGTGTGAGCTATAGGAACCATATCAGAACTGTTCCATACATGAGAGTGTTTCTCACTCAAACAACCAACCAACATATACCATAACTAGATCACACAACAACCATACCAAGAGTCTTATGCATGTCCCTCATGCATACATCATCATATAACATAGATATCTCTCAACCATATCAGAATTATACCAAACATGAGAGTGTTTCTCACTCAATCAACCAACCAACATATACCGTATCCAGATCTCACAATGACCATGAAAAGAATGCTTCAATAATTCACCAAACCATTAGAAAATCTAAGTATCTAAACAATATATAACCATACCAAAAATTATGTAGCAAATTTGAACCTGTAGAATATTGTCCTACAAACTTGCTTCATGCTTCAGGAACCTGTCACTAGCATCTAGTCAAGATTTTCTTGGCCTTTTCAAATATGTGTTCATTGGCCTTCTTCAGCTCACGTATGTACACGCCTTGGCCCACTGCAACCCATGTACAGCTTCAGAAAACTAGGATTTTTTGAACCACCAAAACTTTCACCGTGAAACCTCATACTTATAGAACTTTTGATGCATCCATTAGTACCTATAATCAATCTTTCACCAAAAATAGATCTTCAATATGTTCAAGAGATTCTCACCATAAGAGACCCTTGTTCTCTTATTTATACTTCTCCAAGTAGCTTCCTCTAGGGGTTATCATCTAACCAACTTT
>JASDQU010735918.1:259351-284239 GCA_032191745.1 Picea mariana | reverse complement strand
CAAGCAATGTAATGAGACATGAAGAGAAGTATTGTATTTGGAGCGGTAGCTCAATAGGAGGATGCCCCCTCGAAGAGGCAAGTGAACAGGAGAGGATCCCTTCCATAATAGGATCCATTGTATGGTGTTGCCCTACCTTAAGGGTTTGGTAATAATAAAGTGTGGTTTCTTCTATATTGTTTGTGGATCTATTGTGTATTCAGTATTTGTGGTGATTATATTTGTATATCTATTCAGGTTCTTAACGCCCAGGAACTTGCGCACAAAACTGCCAACTGCAGTGCGCACAACTGGCTCTCTGCAATTCTGAGAATGTGTATAATGAGAAATTGGCACCCTGTATTTATAGTAATCTGGCAGGCTTACTAGGGCTGACTTCTCCTTCTGGGTACTAATTAATTCATATTAAATATATTTCTGCAGTCGACATTTCATCTAGGGTTTCCTTTACTTCTTTGCTTCCTTCCGAAATATTCTAATCTTGTCATAGGTCACAATAGAGGTTCATACCTCCCTAAGCTACCATAATATTAACACTCCATCCTAGCTAGGGAGGTATGGTCTTGAGCACAACATACCATTCAACTGGTAGCATCACGAGCACCATTATTATTATCCAACTGGATAATATCCTATGAAAACTGGTACAATATCAATTGATAGAACACAACTGTGTCTATCCACGGTAGTACACAACTACTCAAACTGTGACACATAGTCATAAACAGTGGAACATATCCACCACAGTTGTATATCTCTACTGTCTAGAGACAGGTAGTCTCCATAACAATCATCTGATGCCAACCTGCACAGAAAAATATTGTTAAAATAAAAATGAATCATCTGGGCCAATCTTTTACTCACGTCTGTGAGATATGAAAGAATATCTTCCCTCAGAATAGAATAATGAGATATCTAGACTATTCTTCTCAAGCAAGGAAGAATAACTATCTTGTCTTCTGAACTTGGACCATTCCCCACCCTGGGCCATTCTTCCTACACTAATCAAAGTGCACTCTAGAGAGAATGTATACACACTAAGGAATACCTATCCCTGATTGCTGAGCCTAGACCATTCCCCACCCTAGGCCATTCCTCCTACACTAATCAAAGTGCACCCTGGAGAGAATGTATAAACCCTAAGGAATGACTGTCGAGACCATTTCCTTTGTTAACCACAAGAGGAAAAGACTATCCTGTATCAACCTCCAAAACATACCATTCCTCATGTTACCCACAATGAGAAATCGTTGTCCGGCGAGGCGGGCCAGTCTTCTTGAGTAACCCTCAAGAAGAGAGATTGCCCTAGACCACTCCCCATGTTAACCATAACGGGAGTTCACTGTCTATGATACATCAACAATCTAGACCATTTCCCATGTTAACCACAATGGAAAATTGTTGTCCGTCGGAAATCTCAATCCACTTTCCGAATAGGAAAGAATCTGCCCAATCTGGACTATTTTTCAATCACAAAGATAAATGTTTCAATAATATTTTTAAGTGCTCCCTCCTAAACTGGAGAGTCTTCCCTTTCAGTTAAGGGAGTTATTTCCATGATCCCCATCTTCTCTCAGAAATATGCAAGCTTTATTCTGGATAGAGGTTTTGTCAGAATGTCTGTTGTTTGCTCGTCAGTGGGGATATATTTGAGCTTCACCTCTCCTTCCTGGACTTTATCTCGAATAAAGAAGTATTTTATCTCAATGTGCTTCAACCTTTCATGAAACACGGGTTGTTCTGATAATCTTATACAACTCTGATTATCACAATATATTATGGTCAATTATGGAATCTGATCAAATAAATCGGAGATTAACTTCCATAACCATATTGCTTCAGTACATGCTTCACATGTTGCCATATACTCTTCTTCTACTGTGCTGAGTGCGACAGACTTCTGTTTCCTGCTGCCCCAAGATATCATAGCGGAGCCCAAGCTGAAACACATACCTGAAGTGCTCTTTTTGTCTTCTGCACTTCTTGCCCAATCTGAATCTGTGAATCCATGAAGTTGTATATTGTTGGATGCGGTATATCTCAAACCATAGTTTATTGTTCCAAAAATATATCTTAATACATGATTTGCAGCTATCCAATGCTCATGTCTTGGTTCCACCTGGAATTGGCTTAATGTATTCACTGCAAAGAAAATGTCTAGTCGAGTATTTACCAAATACATCAATGACCCAATTAGTTGTCGATATAGAGATGGATCTACTGGATCAGAATATGGAACTTTCACTTTTCTTATATCCACATTCATAGGAGTGTCCATGGACTTACAATCCATCATTCCAAATTTCTGAAGGATCTTTATTGTGTACTTTCCTTGTCCAAGGAATACTTCACCATGCTTTTGCCATACCTTTAGTCCCAAGTAATAATGCATGAGACCTAGATCTTTCATATCAAATTCAAAAGCTAATTCCTTCTTGCAATGGATAATGAGATACTCTTCACCTGTTATGAATAGATCGTCAACATATAGTAGTAGGATTACAGGTGCATTGTGTATGACTTTATAGTAAAGGTTTGGATCTACATGACTCTTGGAGAAACCAAGTCTCATTAGATAACTGTCCATTCTGTCATACCAATCCCTTGGAGCTTGCTTGAGTCTATATAGATATTTCATCAATTTGCAGACGCGAGTGTCTCTGGAATGTACCTCAAACCCTTGAGGTTGTTCAATATATACTTCTTCTTCAATAGCTCCATTGAGGAAAGTTGTCTTTACATCCATCTGATGTAAGCTCCATCCCATGGAAGCGGCAAGAGATATGATAGCTCTGATGGAAGTATATCTAGTCACTGGAGCAAAGGTGTCGTCATAATCTTCTCCCTTCTTCTGGGAGAACCCTCTAGCTACGAATCTTGCCTTGTATTTACCCATGCTTCCGTCTGCTGCATGTTTGATCTTGTACACCCATTTTGAGGTTACCACCGATTTTTCTTTAGGTCCTGGTACGATTTCCCATACCTCATTTTTCATAATGGATTGATGCTCTTCCATCATAGCTTCTTTCCATTGTTCCTTTTGAACTGCTTCTTCAAATGTGGTAGGTTCTTCATCTAAAAGCTTCGTCATATATGCTGCATAACTTGAGAATCTTTTAGGTCTTTTACTCTTTCTGAATGTTCCTTCTGGAACCTTGAGTCTTTCTGCGTCTTGTAAGGTAGCTTCAAGCCAAGCTGGTCTTTTCTTGGTCTTGGGTACGATATACGAATCAATGTTTTCACATGGCTCCATAGGATGATCAGGTAGTTCCTTTTCGTCATTTACGTTTTNTGTGCTTTCTTCGTTAAGTTCTTCAATCTCTTCTTCTTCTATATTTTCTTCTATGGATTTCTTGAAGGCCATCTTCTCATTGAATGTTACATCTCTGCTGACTTCGATCTTGTGTTGTTCTGGAATATATATTCTATAATCTTTGGATGAATCACTATATCCCACGAATATCCCTTTCTTTCCTGAAGGTTCTAGTTTATTCCTCTTGTCCTTGGGAATGTGAGAGTAAACAGGACATCCAAATATTCTTAGCTTTTCCACGTTAGGTTTCTTACCTGGTAAGGCTTCTTTTGGTGTCATGTCCTTCAATATACGATGAGGAATTCTGTTCTGCACATATATTGTTTTCATTGTTGCTTCTCCCCATAAGAACATGGATAGACCTTGATCATTTAGTAAGGCTTTTACGGTTTCTTCGATAGATCTGTTCTTTCTTTATGCTACACCATTTTGTTGAGGATTATGAGGAACAATCAACTCCCTCCTAATCCATGTCGATTTGCAGAATGCAACGAATTCCTTTGATGTGTATTCTCCACCATTATCAGTTCTTAGCGTCTTGATATTCTTATTCGTGATACTTTCTATTTCTACTTTGAACTCTTGAAACTTGTTGAATACTTCGTCTTTTGTCTTGAGTAGATATAACCAAGTCTTTCTTGAATAGTCATCTATGAATATTACGTAGTAAGAAGACCCTCCTAGAGATTTCACTGGCATCGGACCGCAAACATCTGAGTGTATCAGATCTAGAATCTCCTTAGATCTATTGTTGCTTCTTGGGAATGGTTTCTTGATATTCTTCCCAAGGGCACATCCCTTGCAGATTCCTTCATGTGTAGATTTCAATTCTAGTATTCCTTCAACCATCTTTCTGAGAAAAGGTAATGCTTGATAGTTGATGTGAGCGTACCTTCTATGCCAAAGCTCATTAGGGTTGAATTCATTATGTACAAGAGCTTCTTCATTATGTTCTAGTAGTCTATATAGATTTCCTTCATGACTTCCAATAACCCTATCATTTTCTATGCTGGAGTCTTTATGCCAAGATAACACTTTTCCATCCACAAAAGCTATTCTATTTCCTTTGTCTTCTAGGCAAGATATCGATACACGATTCTTTTCTAAACCAGGTACATATAAAACATTGCTTAAGTGAACATAGTTACCTATTTTCATTTTGATGGAGGCTTGTCCCAATCCTTCCATGGGGTAAGTGGTTTTGTCTCCATGCTCTACCTTGTACGAGGTATTCTTCTCATTTATATTTGAGAGTGTAACTTGATCTCCTGTCATGTTCCTAGAAGCTCCACTATCGATTATCCACATGTCATCTTCAATCGTTCCGGTAAGTGTTGAGTAGTGTAAAAGACTGATCATTTCACTCATGTCTTCGGTTGACTGGTAACTGGTCATGCCTTGATCCAAAACTTCAACTTCGTCGTTTATATATTTTGGGAGAGCCAAGAGGTGCGCTGAGTTAGGGAACATCTGAATATCTTCTTTTTGAGCGAGATTCTCATTGCAAGGTGTCGGATCTGAGATTAAGGTTTTTGCAACTGCTTCTGCTAGTAACCCTAGCGACAGTGTATTTGGAAGCTACTCTTGCTAATAACCCTAGCGACAGTTCCTCAACGAGCTCAATATCCTAGTGGCTATGCTTCCTTCCAGCGTTTAGACTGAATGAAGGAGGTGTGGGCCCATAACCTGTTAGAATATGAAAGATCGTGCTTGTTTTACCATTGACAATACCCTTGTCACCTAACCATAGGACGAAGCCACCCTCTCAGCACCTTGACCTTGACAGAGAAGAATAATGGTAGAAATCAATAGCCAAGCAAGGCTAATGCACCATGCAAGAAAAGTAACCAAAGCTGATCAGATAGTCCCACCTAGAAACTGGCGCAACACTCTTCCCCAGGAACTTGCACACAAAACTGCCAATTGCAGTATGCACAACTGGCTCTCTGGAATTTTGAGAATGTGTATAATGAGAAACTGACACCCTGTATTTATAGTAATCTGGCAGGCTTACTGGGGCCGAATTCTCCTTCTGGGTACTAATTAATTCATATCAAATATATTTCTGCAGCCGACATTTCGTCTAGGGTTTCCTTTACTTCTTTGCTTCCTTCCAGAATATTCTAATCTCGTCATAGGTCACAATAGAGGTTCATACCTCCCGAAGCTACCATAATATTAACACAAACTATATGTTTAATCGCATCTAGACTTGAGTTATTCCTTTGGTGAATCTAGTCGAAATATGGTGTGGAAATAAGCCTTTAGTCGGCCACCTCCGTGTGTTTGGATGTGTGGCTTGGGCTCATATTTTTTATGATTTTAGAAAGAAGTTGGATGCAAAGAGTCATGATTGCATCATGATGGGCTACTTTGAAGAGTCTATTTATCTTATTGGATGTTTGATCTTGTCAAATGACAAATCATTATCAGACGAAATGTAAGGTTTGATGAGAAGTTTTATGGAATCAAGTTGTTGAATGCCTCCTCTGGATTGTTACAGGATAATCACTTTGATGTTATTTTCGAATATCCTTCTCTTGTTCCATTTTTTAGTTCTTCGAATGGACAATTGAACTTTGTTCATGTTTTTACTAGACCGTTGACCTCCAAGTCGATTGGTCCATCGATCTCTGTTTCAACTAGTCCTCCATCTCCGTTGATTGAAATTGTTATGACTACTAATCAACCTTCTGCACTGGGTTAGTACCATTTTTGTTCCTATCAAAGAAGTGAGGATAACTAAAGTTATAAGGATAAGATCAAATGAGTTAACAACATAAATTCAAGCTTCGAGAGCCCCTGCACAACCCAAAGTCAAATGTTCCTAAGGAATATTGAAGAAAACAACAGAAAATCCACACCCTTGTGTGCATAAGGAAATAATTAAACCTTCGGGACTTTTCGTAGTCCAAAAGGGGCTTTTCACAGTCCAAAAAGAGTTTTTCGCAGTCCAGAAGGGGATTGTCGTAGTCCAAAAGGAGCTTGTCGTAGTCTAGAAGGGGCTTGTCGCAGTCCAAAAGGAGCATAAGTGAAAAAACAAGGGCTTATCATGAGACCACGACCTAAAGGCATAGCATTTCAGGATTTTTTCGGATCCTGAGATATCGACAGATCATATTGTGTCACGTTCCCAACCTATTAAATCAGTGGTTGTCAGAGTTCCCCTTACGACCGGACTCTCGGACGCTATGATGGGAACACCAATGATGAATGACCCAGATTTGATAGGCATGATCAGTCGTGCCCCTGAAAAGATAAAAAGTCCATATCTTCTCTTGAATGTTAAATTCTCTCGATCGAGGGTCACGTCAACATGCCAACGAGATATTGTTGAAGCCAATTAGAGAATGCCACATGGACATGTGAAACCCACCATATGCATAGGTAAAAATTTCAAATCTGGGTGACATGTGTCCTACTCCCATGCCACGTTAGTATCACCATGGGCCAATATAAATTCACCACGTGTCCAGGCTGGCGTCAGCATGAATATTTTTTCCTTAGCCATTTTTTGTGTTCGAGGTTAGGAAAGACTGATGGCTCTCGTGCATTCCTAGTTCTTCTGATGGATCAACAGTCATCGTAGTTCCTAATTCAGAGTCCCTTTTGAGCCTGATCCTTCAACACTTTGAATGGGAAGCTTCGATCAATGGTCCATATCTGATCATATCTATGGTGCCAAATTGACGAATCTCATCGCGTTGGTGAAAAATTAATAGCGGAGATAACATGAAGACCATTGTTGGCACAAGCCATTTTTGGGAACAACGCAACAATCAAGGAAGATAGTTAGAAAAGGGACTAGAAAAGGAGTGTGCACCGAAGAACGAGGAAAAACAAAGTGAGGAATTAGAAGAGTCAAAGGAAGGAAGGAAGAAGTGGATCAACTGCACGCGCAGGAAGTTAGAATATGGAAAAACCTAATCCACTTAGAGTTAGGTTTTTGGTCATATTTATAATGGGTTTTAACCCATTTTTGTAGTATAAATATGTATTGTAAGATATGAGGATATCTATTGAGAATTTGCCAATAGTTTTGAGTAATAATTCTAGTACTTTTGTGTAGTGAGATCTTAGAGCTAGTTTTTGGAGTCAGTTTTGGAGGAAAAATTATGCATTGTAACTGAGGGTCACATCGCAAGTTGTGGAGCTTAGTTCAACACTGATCAACCTCACATATGCATGTGCATTCCATATGCACTTCTGATGTAATGCACACAACACAATGACTTGATGAAGATGAATAAAAGAGCGAATAATGCCATATCTTTGTGGACGTAGCCCAAGGGGGGTGAACCACAGTAAAACATTGTGTCACTCTGTGGAATGTTTCTTTTATGTCTTGCAATGGTTTATGATGAATGAATGAATCTGTAGTAGTAATTGCAATGTGCACTAGAATGATTCATGACATTTACTGAAGAATGAATGTTAATGAATGGAATGATGTGTTAGAATAATAGATCTGGTATATGTTGAAGTAAACATAATTTCTAACATCCCCATGAGCACCATCCCTTCCATGATTGCAAGCATATGAGTCCTACAGTCACCCATAAGCCATCTTGGGTGAGAATTCATTGTGCACTATGTGCACAATGTTTCCTTCTGGTCTCCAGAAGGCCCGATGGTTTGCAGGTTTTTATTGGAAACCTAAAGTAGAACCCGGGTCATCCCAAACATTCCAAAAATAGTCATCGAAAAAATGTAAAGTAAATCTCCTGACACAAGTTGTCATGGTGTCGATGACAATGTAGTCTCTAGTGAAATGCAAAATTTATGATAGCTAGGAATTCCAATGGGGCACTACCAGAACCAATTTAGTGTTGCCACGTGGACATGTGGAACCCACCACATGCATACATAAAAATATCAAATCTGAGTGACACGTGTCATGCACCTCTGCCACATCAGCACCAACATAGGACAAAAAAATCTACCACTTGTCCTGTTGACATCATCATGTTGATTTTATTCCTTAGCCTGATTCTAGGTCCTTGGTCAAGCTAGATCGACAACCCTCATGCGTTGTCAGACCTCCCTTTGCAGTTATAGATCGGTGACTGAGATTCTCACTCATATTCGCATCATCAGATTCTTACTGGAAGCCATACCCTAACCACTCGGAATGTAGTAGCTACGATTAATGGTCCAGTTTTAATTTTTTTTTCTAGGCATGTTGAGATCATCATTCTGCATATCAATGACCCATATTTGATTAGGTCCAAGATGGAAGGCTCATATTCATTGCAAGATATATGGCCCATATTTGATCATAGATATTCCTTGATCGTCGATGCCTCAATTGCTGATATACCAAGCATCGGGGTTGTCTTCAGACAACGTGAAGTTCCATTTTTAAAGATCAATGGTAGAGATTAATCATTGAGATCGATCTGATGGCTGTTGAGTCTCATTACTGTGCAATTTAAATGTTGAGTTGTTTCAGCGAGGTAAATGATTAAAGGGATATTTTCAGGGATAGAGTGTGATCAATATCTGGGCCTGCGAATCTCCAACTACTCCATGATCTGATCACAAGAGAAATCCAACGGGTGAAAGTAATTTTTACAAATTCACTAAGGGAAAAACCACTCAAGAATTATGAAGTTGGAAACAATTTCAAGAAGATGGAAGTGGTTTCAAGAAGCAATTTTAGGCATGAGCGAGAAAGATAAAAGGCACAATAGGAACCCATTGTCAAGGTCATCACTTTGGGAAGTTAGAGAGTTTCTTTTAACCAGATTTGTTCGACCACATAAACCTTGAACACAGTCAGTTGATAAATGCAACAAGAAACCAAAGATTCATCCCCTTTGTTTAAGTTTTAGTCTATAATTACTCCTTCTGTTGTATATGTGTTCTCATAAAGCATATCCTCCCATTTATTTCTTTTCTTGTATCATATTTGATTAATAAAATCTTAGAAAGCATGCCATTCTTCATGTTCAATGTTACTATGTGATGTCTAGTTATGATATAGAATTGATTTCCTCTTAATGTATGACCATTTCTTGTCATTTATTTGTGCATTTAAATGATATGCAGAGGGTACCTCCATGCATTTAGATGTTAACTGTTTGAGGCATGTTTCATTGGTCTATATACATCCATTAGAGCCATTGAATTCTTCATTTCTCAGCATGTTTTTCTATTTCCATAGGCTACAGGATTCATTTTTAACAGTTCCTTGTATGTTTATTCTGCTTTTCCTCTAATCCACCATTTCAACCTCCTTTCAATCTCGATTGTTTGAGACACTCACGAAAAAATTCTTATGATAGTTGAGATAATTTGTCAGTTGAACTGAGACTGTTTGAGGTACTTTAATTTTAAGAAAGAGAGAGGGAAACACTTCCCAAAATATTGCACAATTATTTTACTATAAATCTGGCCTTAAGATTCATCCTGAGTCTTGGCCCCTAGGTTTCCTCGGCATTGTTCCAAAAACATCCTGAAACATATCGAGGGATAACATCTGAAATGACATCATTTCCAGGGATGTAAGTTGAAGAAATCTTCTCTAGGATATGACATTGTAAGCTCTGAGACTTGATGGTGAACATGAATTAGGCACTTGGATATTAATCTTTCACTTGAAGAATCCATAGAAGGACAATATGACCTCTTCCAGAAGACATACTAGAATCCACCTTGTTTCTAATCAGGTTCCGATATATTTAGATCCAGAAAAGATCGTGACCTGGAGGAATATTAGAGAGCATCAGACCTCATTTTTATCAGGTAACCCTTATCTTGAAATCTCTCCTCTAGTGGTTCATAAAGATGTTGAATCTGTATATCTGATTGATATCCATGAAGATTCTCTTTCTACTTTAAAACCTACACAATAACCTTTGATAGACCTCTTGAATCCTTCTTTAGAATCCCGTCAAGAAGTAGGCTCTTCCATTCGACCTTCTTGAAAATCATGTTACTCCCTTATTCACTGTGATCCCACTAGATACTTCGTTTTGTTTTAATGGAAAGATCAAGTGCTGATATAGTAGTTGCAAGGTTTGCTCCACTAGATTTTTCAAATATACCTGGATTTCCTAATCTTATACCTAGCATAGGGGTCTAGGGAGACCATCTTCCTAGATTCAGAAAATATGATGATGATAATCTAGCCCAAAATTTGATAGAGTTGCACTTATGTATGCATTAGCTAAGTATTTTTCATGAAGATGTTCTCATGAAATTATTCATGTTCTCCATATCTAGAGAGGCTTGACAATGGTACAAATATTTACCCACTGATTGTATAGCTTCACTGAAGGATTTTCATATATTGTTCCATTCTCATTATAAAAGAAGGTATACCATTGATATTCCTCTTGGAAGCTGCTGCAATGAAAGTTTTAAATCAGTTTCATAGGATATAGAAGATTCTTCTTGTAATAGTCAAGAGGAAGGGGAAACCACTGATGATGAATTTGAACAAGATTTTGAAAAGGAGGCTTACTATAACATTGAAAATGAAGGATATGGCATGGAAGATTCAAATGAAGAGGTATCACTGGAGAGTGATTGCACAGAAGTTTGATATATTCTACAAGAGGATACAATACTTATTTCTTCCTTGCAAGATATTAGTCAGAATTCTCTTCATATGGATATTTCTTATTTTAAGGATGGTCATGAGTTGCAAATACCCATTGTTGTTTCAAGAAGTCTAGTATGTGTTGAGGAATTCTTTCATTTTCAAGAAGATCCAGAGAAGATTTCTGAATTTCCATATTCTGAGTTTCCTTTTGAAAACTGTTATAATGAAGAACTTGAGTCAGATATAGAACATAAAAAAGATTTCTCCCACAGTAGTGAAGAGGAGAAAGAATTTTATGAATTTAGGTTTGAAAAGGATGCCAGTTATGGACATATTCATAAGGATTTTCAAGAAGAGACAATTCTTTCTTGATTCACACCTATTGATCAAAGTCAAGATTGTGTTGTTGAAGATTTTGTGAATTTGTTTCAAGGTAACATCATTGATGACATGTTTGTAAATGTGTTGAACCTACACATAATAGATCTATCTAAACAATAATACACACATTTGCAGAGACAATAGAAGAAAGAAGAAGAAGGAGAGAAACAATGGAAGAATTCTCATTAACCGTTATGAATAATGAATAATTTACACATGATATACTTTGTATAACTCAATGAGTTTGACTTGAGGTGAACCAATGCACCAAAGTGGTTGTTGCGCCTCTTTCATCACCTTAGTGAGCAAAATAGAGGTGCTTGCAAGCTTAGTTGGGTTTGCTGAGCAGGACAGCTGCAAGGAAAAGAGTTAGAAAAAGAAATATAAAACAACAACTAAGAATTAAACTAAGAAATGAAATAACAACTAAATTTATAATCCTAGGGACATAGAGACAAAACGAACAATGAGACCCATGTCACCAATGATAAGGTTGATATTAGTGAAATAAAAAACCGAGAAGCAAGGGGACTATAAGTCCCTTCTTCCTCCAAGGGAGGGCTCTTGAACCCCCACAAGTAAGCTCTTCTTACAACAAATAAAAATGAAAATGGTGAAAGAACTCTTTGCTAATCCACTCAAGGGGTGAGATGGATTGCCCAATGAAATGATGCAAACATACTCTTGGCAAGGATAGAGTCCTCAAGAGAATAATGACAGCATAACTTTTCTTTGAATTCCTTGAAAAATGAAGTGTATCCATGGCCTTTTTATAGCATTCCTTTGAGCTATTGTTCAACTGGTTTGTAGTGTGTAAAGAGGCTAATTAGGGCATTTCTAGGTCTTTGACCAACCATCCAGTCGAATCCAGTCTAGATTTCAGTGTCAAATCAACTTGGGAGCTGAACCAGAAATGGGTGGGAGGCCGACCACTCTCATAAATGCGTTGTTTTTCAGGTGCGCGGCTTTTTGCGATAACAGTCGCACATCGTGCGCATGTGCGCGATTTCTGCATTCTTGTTCCGTGCATGTGCACGGACGCCCAATATCTTCATAGAGCCTTTCAATTTTTCACTATTTTGTATAGTTTTTGACCCTTTATGAATGCTTTGGTGTTAATTTAGGTCCATGGATGACTTCATTGCTGTTTGACGATGCTGAATTCTTGTAACCATGTGCGGATGAAATTTCAGTGATAACAGATGCCCCCTGATGGATGAGGTTAGGAGCATACGTATAGCTGAAATCCATCAATGTTTCTTCTACTGAGAGTGTTGTTGTAAGAGAGAGCAATAGTGGGATCGTCCAGAGTGATCCGTTGGAGGGAAAAAGGAACCAGTAGAACCCAACCTTCCATGAGGTGTGTGAAAAAGAAAATTGTGTACAAACGAGGTGGGCATGCCCCATGCTCGTGTCATGTAACTCAAAAAAGAGGAAGGAAGTGTTGGTGTAGACAACTGCAGCGCCCTCGGGGGTGGTCATGATAAAGGCAGAAGACAATTATGTGGATGAACATACTCTGAATAGTAGGCAGTGATCGCGGTAATAAGTATCATCGATTATGTGGGCATTGAGAGCCCAACTAAGTTCAGAGTTCTTCGGTAAGTGAAAGAACTAACTGCAATAGTCGCAAATTAAGACCCACCATAACATGAGAAAGTGTTGATGTCGAATGTTATGGGGGTCAATGACAGCAGGGAGAAATTGTGTTTCACCCTGTGCCGTCCGAGATCTCTCATTGGGTGGGTAATGAGAATCAAGATATTGTCTCCCTTTTGGAAAAACGGTGCTGATGTTGACAAAAAAGGGGGGACGCGACTCCTAGAAGCAAATGGCTTCGTGAAATCTACTAGGTGAGGTTAGGAAGTGGAGGAGGTACATGGACAAAGTCAAGATGTAGGAAGACTCAAGACTGCCCTTGGTTGGAGTATATGTGAGATCAAAGTGGCCGCAACCATTCAACGAGGTCAAGTGTGAGGGGGACGACAAGACCGGGGATAAGTTGTGCCAGAGGCAGGATAAGGTGAAAAAATTCATAGGGCAAAGGTAAGTGGCCTGTGGGGTACTCTGAAGATATGGAAGATGCTGACAAGGGTGGATGATAAGTAGTGCTCCAACCAAGGGTGACATGGGTTGCAGTTGGACAAAAAAGGGAAGTAGGTCGCCAAAGGTGATGACAAAAAGGTAATGTAACAACTGGAAATAAAGGCGTTTGTACAATAAATAATGAATAATTGGGAAGAAGTGTACAAATACAAAAACGGGTGCCCCAGTGTGATATGGTTGGCCCGGGTAGGGCATAATTTTCTCGGAGAACGGATGGAGGGTGGGGGCCCCATGGGTGGGTTTCTGTATGTGGTAGGTGAAATGAAGGGAGATTTACAGATGGGAAAATGGATTTGTGGATGAAGTGGAGGGTTCATGCTATTGCGGAGGTGCAGGCAAAAAATAGAATTGTGGAGAGATAATTTGGGAGTCCATTGGGAAAGCTAGCAAAATGAGGAGAAGGAGTATGTGGCTGATTCAGACATGATGTAAGACTATCAGGACTCCCATCCCTATAGGGTTTTTTTTTTGAAAAAACAACATGAGTGTCAAAAGCGCAAAAGGGTGCTATGAATGGGACAACTCATGTGGGTAAGAGTGCTACCGGGTGACAGTACCGAAGATGCAAATGGAGGTGTGGGTACTGCAGAGCCAGAAATGGGGATCCTAGAGGCAAATGTCAGAGGGTGTGACTAGAAAGGTAAGTGAGATTCAGAGGGAATGACTACATGCCAGTGCTGAGTATATACCTAAAGGGGTTGTGTCGATGTATGATGACCAAGTACCTACACACATGAAAACCAAATACCCGACATGAAAAATATCTGAAGATAATCGAATATATGAGCATGTATTTGATAAGTGTGAATATGCGCATGCGTACCTGATCAGGGTATGAAAAATGGCATCCCGGGGGCTCAGGATGAAAAGAGGCTTAGGGACTATCGTGATGTAGATGATGGGATACTGATCCTGTGGCTGAAGACGGATCGAGAAATGGATGCCTGGAGCTCTCGAAATGGTGAGTGGAAGTTTGGCAAAAAGGCCTATATATAGCTGTAGGGCCCACATTGCCACCTCATTTGTACTTGCTGCTATAGTGATTGGACGAGAAGCATTCAGAGGAGATTGTGAGATTCTGGGAGGACGAGGCATCCGATTGAGGACCCGCGAGTGTCAGGTTAGTGGTCTGATCATCCTGCATAGAATTAGGGTTTCATTTTTGGGCAGGGGCTGTATGGAGGGCCGTACAGGGGGTGTTTATGGGTGTGGGCCCCACATGTGCGGGCGATCTGGTAGTAGGCGTGCACACATGCGTGCCTACCCACCAGATAGGTGTGCATGGGAGCACTGGTAAGGGGGTAGAGGGAGTGCAATATGGGCACGTCTGTCGGCTGAACGGGTGCGCACATGTGCGCGCCTGTTGGTTGAACAGGTGCGCACATGTGCGCGCCTGTAGAGTGAACAGGCACGCTTGAGAGCACACTTGTGTAGTGAATAGGCATGCACACGTGTGGGCCTGTGGGATGTACAAGAGCGCATGTGTGCATGCCTATGGGTTAAACAACCACGCCGTGGAGGCAAGGTTGACGGGTGTAAAACTTGACTCTTTGATGTTGTTGATTGTCCATGTAGCTGACTTAGGACGGTTTTATGTGTTGCAGGTGAGTGTTGTGCATGATACCTATTGGTTGGCGAGAGCAGGATTGGTCCCAGCTGTGAGACACCGTGGCTATTGAGGAGCCAGGTGTACATGCTACTTTGGTAGCCTGTGTGCTGCTGAAGTTCTTTGAGTGCCCATTGATACGGGCGCAGGAGTATCTCCTGCAGTTTCTTATCCGGATGTGGAGTCCGAACCTGCACTGCTTCATAGTGCAGGGAGAGCAGATTCCCTTCACTGCGGTGGAGGATGTGTATTTTTTGACTGGGCTCCCATTTTGGGGAACGCCCCTACCGGCAGAGCTGGTGCTACCGAGGGATACGCCGTTAGTGACGGTTGGCCAGAGATATTGTTCCGGGCCAAACTATATGTCCGACACAGTCGTGAGCATTGGGGCGATGGATGCCCTAGCACATCGTTGTATAGCAGCGATGATTGTGAGAGTTTATGGTTCGCTAGTGATGTAGCGGATCAGTGGTGGCCAACTGATGGTGATGGAGAGAGTGTTGGTCGTCGAGCACTTCGCCTGGGGGATTACGCTGCATGCCAGGATGGTAGGGCAGCTGGACCATTTTCGGTCCACGGATATGGGAGAGTTTGCCTTCGGGTCCATCTTGGTGGCCTGGTTTCTGGAGAGGGTGCCGATGTTGTGACCTAGGATTCTATTGGGTGCGCCTGGGGCATGAGAGCCGCGGCTGAGGCAGTGGTCTATTGTGTTGCTTCGCCATGGTGGTGGCGAGGGTGGCCACTTCTTTACTGCAGAGGCGGCGTAGGTATGGCGGCAGATGCCGCAGGTGATATTGCGGTATCCCTATGCCGGGGTTGACTTCCGGGAGGATCCGGACATGGTGCTACCTCTAGGGGAGGTATTTGACGACTGAGGTATGTTGATGATGTTGATATGTATGTTTTTGTGTTTTTGAGATAGAATGACATATGTATATGATATAGATGCTGATACTATCTGTTGCTTGTTTGTATGTGCAGATATGGCACCTCACAGGCGCGAGGTGGAGCTGCAGAGAACGCCGACTAGTCAGGAGCCGGAGAGACTGTTGCGGGGGGAGAGACGTCGGCGTGAGGACGTCGCGGTGCGGCCAGCTGATCCAGAGAGGGCAGCGAGGAGATGCCGATTTGATGACCTTGGTGCTGGTCCATCACATGCTCCTTCGGTGGCTGCCGTAGTAGATTTTGAGGACATACGATGTCATCTGGAGGCAGTGTTACAGGATGTGCCTGAGGGCATATGGTCTGGCATCCAAGATGAGGGTATCCTGGAGCAGTGTGTGGGGGTTTTGCCACCATGGCGGGCCGTAGTACGATGAGCAGTAGTGTCTGGTGCTGCGATGACCGAACGACTGCCGCCGGGGCAGGAGGGACCGGTAGGGGGTGGACCACCACCGCCCGAGGGAGGGGCAGGCGGTGGTGCTCTAGAGGCACCGTGAGTGGTGCTCTATGTACTGATGTATTTTTTGTATATAGGTTGGTGAGCCCATTTTGTACCGAGGTGCTGCATTGGCCTGCAGATAGTTGTATTTTTGTATGTAAACATTTGGATGGCACTGTGGACCTTTCGATATATACATGAGTATACGTTTTGAGATCTATGTGGTGTCTACATGTGTTTTGTTAATGTATTGATGATGTCTAATCTATATATGCGATGACAGGTTGTTGATATGTTTATGTGTGTGTAGAGGTAGTTTGATGTGATATATGCCAGTCTAACACAATATTAGCTAGGTTATTTGTAATTTGATTCAATTGTCTTGGAATATGTGTAAATGTAATGGAATCAAAATGTCGAGATAAAAGTCTAACCTGCAGGTATTTGCGAAAGAGGCAAGGATCACGGACGCGGTACACATTGTTGAGCTGGAGTACGACTAGTTGAGAGTCGAGAAAGACGCTAAGGTGACGAATACGATGATGCTGGGCATCGGCTAGGAGGCTGATGACGACAGTGTATTTGGCTTGGTTGTTGGTCGCTGAACCCAAACATATGCCACTCGAATGGAGCATTTCATGTGAGGGGGTGTAGAGAGCCCAAGCGGCCGAAGTGAGATTTTGTGTCCAATGGATGGCGCTATCGGCATAACTGATGTGGTAGGTAGGTGAAGGAAGCATTTGTCAATAGCACAAATGATAGTTTTAGACGTGAGTGATGGAAAAAAAGATTAAAAACACTATAAAAGAAATAAGCTAAAGTAGACTGACTATGTTTAAGCATAAAATTTCTTTAAATACAACCCGTTGATGGGTTCTTTGAGAGAGAGGCCTTTGGGGGAGGCCAAGATGTATGTGCCTTTGGTGAGGCAATGTTGGATAATGTATGGGCCATGCCAATAGTGACTCGAATTTTCCATGGCCAAAGGTATCATGCGCGATATCGTAATCCAGGACAAGGTCTCCTTCGCAAAATGAACGAAGGTTGACATGTTGATCAAAGGTAGCCTTGGATCATTTTTTAGCTGCCTCATTGTTCTGTAATGATGATCGACAATATTCATCCAGAGACTCTGAGTTCAGCAAGCGCTGCTCCATTGGAGCAATGTCGGGTAATAGCTCAATTGCAGTGCGTAAGGTGGGAATTTCGCACTCGATGGGAAGACTAGCCTCAACCCCATTGACTAGATGAAATGGTGTGAAACCAGTAGCTATTTTCACAGCCGTACGGTAAGCCCATAGCATAGAAAATAACATGTGATGCCAATTGGTTTTATGTTTATTAATCGTGCGCTGTAACATGGTCTTGAGAACCTTGTTAACTACTTCGACCCATCCGTTAGACTGAGGGTAATATGGTGAAGCAAACTCGTGAGAGAATTCTAACCGAGATGAGAGTTCGACGAAGATCTCATTCTCGAAGTGTTTCCTGTGATCGGAAATGAGTTGGAGTGGTACTCCAAAGAGGGATATGACGTGGTTAAAGAAAAAATGCACTGCAGTGTTAGCGGTGTTGTTGAAGGTGGGCATACCTTCTGCCCATTTGTTGAAGTAATCGACGATGACAACAATGTATTTGTGACCATTGCTGGAGGGGGGATTACAAGTCATGAAGTCGATGCCCCATTTACAAAAAGGTCCAGCAGTGATGACGGGATGAAGAAGAGCGGGGGGAGCTCGGGCTTTATTGGCGTAGAGTTGACATTGCTCACACCGTTTCATGGCATGAATGCAATCGTGAAACAAGGTAGGCCAAAAGTAACCGGCTTGGATAATCTTCTGAGCAATGGATATGCCTGAAAGATGGCCCCCACATGCGCCGCTGTGGCAGTTATTTAAGACTCTATCGGCCTCATCAATAGTCAGGCATCGACGAAGAATGGTGTTGACTCCCCACCGGTATAGGATGTCTCCGATGAGGAGGTAGCGGGGGGCTTGATGGCGAATACAATGACGATCATCTCATGAAAGGTGGTTACCGAACATTTGAGTTCGAAGGTAGATGAGGAGGTCACCGTACCAAGGATCATCCGAAGTGATGTAAAAGAGATGTTCGTCGGGAAAGTCGGTGTTGACGGGGGTACTGGTGGTGTTAGAGGGGGAGCCGTGACAAGTTCGATGAGAATGAGAGCCTTCTTCCTCTTAGGTGTTGAGAACTCGAGGTCGTACTCTTGAAGGATAGCGATCCATTGAGAAAATTTGTCGTTAACTTGCCGATGATGGAGCAAGTACTGCATAGGGTTGGAATCTGCTATGACCTTTGTTGTGCGAAGCAGAATGTAGTGGCGCAGTTTTTGGACTGCGAGGACAACTGCAAGAGAAAGTTTCTCTTCGTGTTTATACTTCAAGGGTGGCCCTGAGAGGTTTTTACTAACGTAATAAATGACATTCTCACAATTGTCATCACCTAGCTGGACGAGAACTTTTGCTACTGATACAGCTGATGCTGATACGTAGAGGATATAGTCGTGATTGTAGTCAAGTGCACTAATTAAAGGTGCGTTGGAGAGTGTTGTTTTAAGATCGTCAAATGACTGTTGGGCATGGTCATCCCAGTGAAATGGGATGTCGTGACATAGTAAGTGAAGAAAACTGTGTGCGCGTATGGCGTAGTCTGGGACAAACCGTCGTAGAAAGTTAGCTTTGCCTTGTAGGCTCTAAAGTTGACGTAAATTTTGGGGAGGTGGAATTTCGATGATATCTTGGACTTTGAGGGGGTCCATGGTAATACCACTTTGGGAAACGATAAAGTCGAGGAGGTTCCCTGCGGTGACATAGAACACGCACTTGAGAGGATTCAAGCGGATGTTGTACTGACGACACCGTTGAAAGATGATTTGTAAATCATCAAGATGTTGGGTGATTTTCTTGGATCGAGCTATGAGGTCGTCCAAGTAGGCGAGGATGATATGAGCCAGATCGTGAAAGATGTATGTCATAGCCCGTTGGAAAGTTGCGCCGAAATTATTTAAGACAAAAGGCATGACACGATATGCAAAAGTACCCCAAGGGGTAGTGAATGCGGTTTTATACTGATCGGCGTGGTGAATTTGAATTTGATTATAACCAAAGAATCCATCCATAAAGGATAGAGCCTCGTGGCCTACACAGTCGTCGATAATTTGATCGATGAAAGGCATTGGAAAGTTGTCTTTGGGACATGCGTGATTGAGATTGTGAAAGTCTATGCAAATGTGGATAGTGCCCTGTTTTTTGTTAATGGGTACAGGGTTGGAAACCCATGAGGTATAGGCGATGGGGTAAATGAACTCGACAACACATAATTTATTAATTTCGGCTTTGATGGCCGCGACTTTGGATGGGTGTAGCGGTTGTTGTTTTTGATGAACTGGTGTAATGTCGGGCCAGGTGTCGATGTGATGTTTGACGATAGAGGGATCGAGGCCAGGCATTTCCGTGTATGACCAGGCAAAAATATCCCGATATTCCTGAAAGAGGGCTTTATAAGTGGTGATTTCCTGAGGAGTGCAAGCAGCTCCAATGGTGATTTCCTCAACGATGCCATTTTTGATGGAAATGTCGATTTTAATGGTTGGGGAAATGTTGGCCATGTTGCCTTCTTCAAAAGCATCAGGGGCAGGAATGGGGCTTTTGAACTAGTCGATAGGCCCTGATGGGATAAAATCCTTGGTTTCAACCGCGTAGATGAGGTGTTGGTTAGGAGGTGTGGAGGCTTCTTGTGGAAAGAAGAGTGCGCGGTGGTGCAGTGCATCCCAGGGGTAGTCCGGGTGGTTTAACTCTTCGAGTATGTCTTTGTCACAGTGGAAGTGACAGGAATACAAGGGGTCATGAGGAGTGATATCGGTGACTGTTGGCATGTGCTTGCCCCCTGGTGAGGAAGAAGCAGAGGGAACAACGCTAGGAGATGGCGAGGGTTCGCTCGACATAGACTAGATATTGAAGTATTGAGGGGTACCTGTGGTAGTTGGGTGTAAAATGTCCGTAGGGGAATGAGCGGGAGAGTTGGGGGGATTGGGGGGGGGAATCCTCAGATAAGTCATCTAAGAACCATGGAGGCGTTGGAAGGGACTCGGGTTCAGGAGAAATGACATGAAGAGCCTCTAGTGATGAGGTAATGTCAACTATCGACTCTGCGGGCCGTTGAAGCAGGGTCAATTGGCGTTGCCTGTATTCAAGGATCATAGGACACTGGTATGTAAAATGATCTAATGAGTCACATAGAGAGCAAGGGTGGCTCATACATTCGTTGACTGAAGTGGTGACATAAAGGATGTCAGTGATATTTGTTGAGGAGGACGTAGCAGGACTGGGGTTGCTCTGGAAGGTCTGGCATACTGCGGCTAATGTCTGTCGAAAGCATGGTAGTGCTGGGAAATGGTGGGTATAATGGCCATATTATAAACATATAGTGCAAGCGAATTTGGTTCGCAACCCTTTACTACTGGAATGGGGGGTGGTAGTGGCAGTACTGGCTGTAGTGGTGAGTGTTGGGGGAGTTTGATTGAGTGGAATCAAATTTCATAACTCTGGTAGAGATAAGCAGTTGTTTGTTTGGTGTCCCTCTTTCTCACATAATGCGCAAGGAGGTTGGATGCAGGGAGGAAGNAACTCTGGTAGAGATAAGCAGTTGTTGGTTTGGTGTCCCTCTTTCTCACATAGTGCGCAAGGAGGTTGGATGCAGGGAGGAAGTGGAGCGGTGGGTTCCTTCTTCTTTCTCCTGCCCCTAGCTATGGCAGGGGGGTTAGTGAGTGGGGGTGTAGGGGGTATGGTGGGAGTAAGTATGGGAATCGTCATGGGGATTCCTTTTTTTGGGGGGGGAAGGGATGGTCGAGGGACCATCTCTGGTGGGTGTAAATACCAAACTGGGATTGCTAACACCATATTAAGTAGGGTGAGCAATGTGGCTGCCTGGAAAGCTTCGATGCCTTGTGGAGGATAAAAGAAGGGAATTTGGGTGATGGCTTGGGGAACTGTCTCCCAAACTGGGATATGTCCTTGGGGAGAGGTGGAATCGTGGACGGGTGGGGTCGACGAGTGTGCAGGAGGTTCTTGAGGGGGGAGTTCTGCGACGAGTGGGACGTCAGATATGATAGAAGCCTCTGTAGGAGGAAGGGTATCCTCTGTGTGAGTTCCGTTAGATGATATGACGCATACTTGATTGGAAGGATGAAGGAGTGGTGGTGCTCCATGGTAAGTTCCTAACAATGATGGATCTTTGAAAATTCCAGGACCCATCTCTACGAGTGGGTATGCGTCGTGGCTCGTGTGGATGAGAGGAAGAATGTTATTGATATTGGTAGATGGATTAGGCTCGTAATGTAAGACTTGGTCAATGGTAACGATCTTCCCATTGTGAGGGAACATCATTGTCTGAAAGACGGAAGATGCCACTGCCTTCATAGCGTACATGTAGCTACGACCAAACAAGATATTATAATTGAGTGGGGCGTCAATAACTTCGATGTCAATGAGAATAGTCTTGCCCCCGAGTTCGACAGGGACATTTTGGAAGAGCCCTTCAAGAGACGATGGTCATCCGTCATAAGCTCATAAGGTGATGGCAGAGGGTATGAGTTCGGGGGAACCAAGTTTCTGCCATACAGTTTTGGACATAATGCATGTAGATGCACCTTCATTGATGATACACCGATGAACTGTGATGTTCCGTATTTTTACTGGTATTTGAAAAGTGATCAAGGCAGGAAGGCGAGGTTATCTGCTGTTAAGATCAAAGGTAATGAGTCGGGTATCTGCGGGGTCGACTACCCCCAAGGCAGAAAGTAATGATTTCCACTGAGTGGGACAAGTCTAGAGGACTTCCAAAACTGACATGGCCACTGGGGATTGTGCTAAGTCATCTACGAAACTATAGTTATGAGCTGCCCTAGCCTGTGGGTTGTGAACATTCCTGTGCAATGGGATGCGAGGGATGCGAAGAGGTGGCTCTGCGGTCGGGCAAGGAATCACTAATGGGGGTCTCGTCGGTGTAGGTTTTGTCTCTGGAGGGATGGGAGGAGACTCAGCGGGTGCATGATACTAACGATTACGTGTTTGCAAAAGGATTTCTTCGTCACTAGTGAGGAGAATTGTGCGATCTGCTGGATTGTTGGGGTTGAGGTATTGTCCTACCTGAGGTGGGGGATGCTGTGTGTCCTGTTGGGTGTTTATCACACCTTGATGTGGAATAGGATTCTGTAGCATGGAAGGAGGGTGTTGTTGCATGTTTTGTTGTGGTGCTTGCTGAGGGGTAGGCGGTGCTGGAGGATGGGGAAGACTACCAAAGTCTTTCAACCATTTGAAATTAGCGATTTGGGGGCATTGATGAGTGTAATGGCCAAAATCACCACAAAGTGCACAAGGGAAGTTGGTTTTAACATTATTTTTATTTCTCCCTTGGTGTCTATTATTATTTCCCCCCTGGGGGTTTTGATTCCCGTGGTTCTGGTTGCCCCCAGTGGATTGGTTCTACTGGGGTTGATTCCCACCTTGACCTGGGTTGTTGTTGTTCCTGTTTCATCCTTTTTTTTTGGCATTATTCGATGGATGGGTCAGATTGGCCGTATTCAGCTGTTTGAAATTTTGGTATTGCTGAACGACAAAGGGTCGAACAAAATTCATCCCCGCATGAGGATGTGGGGGAGCCATGGGTTGTGGAGGACCAGGAAATGGGAAGTATGGATTTTGTGGTGGTAACAATCTGTAAGGTACATAGGAAGGTGTTGTGCTTTCGCTAGTACTATAAGCTGAGGTAGAGGGGGTACCAGAGTTCATTTGAATAGGTGGATGTATGGGGAGTGCCGATGGTGGTCCACTGATGGGTGGAGGTATAGCAATAGGGTATGGTTGTTGATAAGGGGGTGGGGGGTAATAAGAAGTGCCCCCATATGCCGACAGGTATTGAGGTGTTCCATACATCAGTGGTGGTTGGGGTTGTGGACCATGGTGAGTGATGGTACCAATCAGTCCGTCTGTTGAGTGAGACATCCCAGGTTTGTCTTGGACAAATGGCACAGGTTTTGGAAGATCATGAAGTACAGTGTATAAGTACCCTGAATGTGCATAGATGAGGTCATACTATTGAGCCTTACTGATGGATTCCTCTTCAGATTGAGGGAAGGTGGAAGCTACATCCTCACCGAGGAGAGAGACAAGTGATCTAAGAAACCAGTCGAGACACTGTTGCTTGGTGGTTTTTGCTTTGCACAAACTACGTCGCCTACGCCACTCATGAATGTGGTCAGAGATATGTGTGGTTGAGGTTCGTTTGAAATTAGAAAGTAGTTCTAGACCATTGTCGTGGTAGATTGGTAATTGGAAGAAGGTCAAGAATGCTTTGGCCAAGGACTCAAAAGTCGCGTGGGACCCTGATTTTTCTTCTACATACCATTTGGCCGATGGGCCAGTGAGTGTGCTTTGAAATAATCACAGTCTAATGGAATCATCCATAATGCTATTGGAAGAGCACCATAGGTGAAAGGTCATGACATGGTTGGCAGGGTCATTGCCTGCCATTCCTTCAAACTTTGGTATGTTCGAAGGTAGTTTGGTGGGCATTGCAGGCCATGTGGGAGCATGCAATATAGGATCGTTGGTGAGTTTGCTTAGATATGGTATGTTGAGAGAGGCCAAATATGGCATCTGTAGTGGGGTGGGGGAGGATGAACTCCGGCCATGGTGTGAGTGTGTTGTGAACCTGACCCTTGAAGGGGGCTAGGTGGGTTGGTGCTTCCCCCTTGAGAGGAAGTTGGTCCCCTGCTTCCATGTAAAGGAGAGCGAGTGGACATATGACCTTGGGAAGTGGACCCAAGTAATGTAGAACCAAGCAAAGCTAATCCTAAAATAGTAGCACTCACAGGAGTGTGTGAAGGTGGTGTCGATGATGTCAATGAGTGGGCAAGACCAGACACTCCCCCTAAGATAGAAGGGAGGTTTAGCAAGCGTCGTGAATGACAGGGATTCTGTGGGTCCCCTATGATGTCCGACTAGCTGTGTGAATGTGTGTAAATGGTGGTGAGAGTAATAAAGAAACAAGAGCCTTTGAATTGCAAACGTTGAATTTTACACAATATATATATATATATATATATATATATATCCAAATCAAACTGTAATCAGAGGTGCATCATACATAAAATGTTTTTTGAAAAAGAAACATATATCTAGGTAAGTGGGTGTTGTCCGCATGGGGAATCAAAAGAAAACAAATGCTCGTGTCCTAAAAGACGTAACATCCTTCCTCTCAAATAGCACTGGACCTTCCAATAGTACTCAACAGTGGGGTCTGAAGTCACTAGAAGAGAAACTAGTGAAGGATGAAATAATTGGTTATAATGGGGGGTAAAGAGGGCATATCCCAAAAGAGCTGGCAATATTTCCCAATAGCCACACAAAATCCAATCAAGGTGCAATTGCAGCCCATAATTGCCACCTGGGTATATGTCCTAAAATTTGGTCACTAGGTACCTCGGTCAAAGTGTGACATTTAGATTTTTGGCCTAAGAAATGGGTCAT
>JASDQU010735918.1:205378-259251 GCA_032191745.1 Picea mariana | reverse complement strand
CCCCCCCCCCCTCTCAGTTATTTCATACCTGTAACAAGTCCATCTTGGAATACCATTCCCTCAAAGAATGTTTGAGGCCATAAAGTGACTTCTTCAGTCGACAGACCAAAGATGAGTCCTGCATAAATCCCTGGGGCTGCTCCATGTAGATCTCCTCAGAGATATCACCATGAAGAAATGCATTCTTCATGTCCATCTGATGGTCTTCCCATCCCTTGGCTACCACAATGGAAAGTGCTAATTGTATGGAATCCATATTCGCTACTGGAGTGAAGGTCTCATCATAGTCAATACCATGAACCTGTTGAAAGCCTTTGGCGACAAGCCTAGATTTGTATCTGTTGATCTGTCCATCTACTGCGCTCTTGGTCCTGTAGACCCATCTGCATATGACAAGTTTCCTCCCAGAAGGAATGGGAACTAGATCCCAAGTCTGGTTCTCGAGGAGGGAGTTGTACTCCTCTTGCATGGTAGATTCCCAAAAGGGATTTCCAGCAGCCTTGCCATAAGACTTTGGATCTGAAGACTGAACCAAGAAAATATGCTTGGAAAGCAATGGTTCAGTGGTAGTGAGTGCAATAGGAGGCTCCTCGAAATAAGATCGAGTCCTCTTAGTATCAGCTGGATCACCTACGAGATCCCCTGCATCCTGAAGAGTAGTCTGTGCCCACTTGGGCCTCTACTCTTGCTCTACAACTGCATCTGGATGCTCTGACTCTTCATTTGATTGTACTGACTCTAAATATGAATCTGAATCATCTAAGTCCTCTGAAACAAAAATCTCATCTAAAGAAGAGTCAGCATGTGCATGCTCATCATCTCGAACAAGTGGAAGAGTGAAGGTGTGCATGCAACTACTGAGGTGCATGCGAGACACTTTCCTTGAATTGGATAGTACACTCAATGATGAGTCGGTCTGAGGAAAGATCAATAAGACGATATCCCTTCACACCGTCAGGGTATCCAACAAAAATTCACTAAGTGCTCTGTGGATCAAGTGCCTTCCTCTTTTCAGAGGGAATTCGGGCCCATGCACAAGAACCAAAAATGCGAAAGTGGGTCACTTCCAGTTTGAGGCCGCTCCAAGCCTCGTAGGGTGTCTTATCCTTGAAAAATATATGATGAGATATATTTTGGATGTATGTTGCACAATTAAGTGCTTCAACCCATAGTCTCTATGGTAGTGACTTTGCATGCAACATGCAAGATGCCATCTCCTTTAGAGATCATTTTTTCCGCTCAACAACTCTGTTTTGCTGCAGAGTATAGGGAAATGTGTGCTGCAACTGAATCCCTGCCTCATGGAAAAGATTATGGGTCTCATGATTTACATACTCTCCCTCGTTAGCAATTCAGATAACTTTGATCTTCTTTCTAGACTGTGTCTCAACCAAGGCTTTGAAATCTTTGAGGTGTTGAAAGACCTCAAATTTTTGCCTGAGAAAGTAGATCCAAGTAAAATGTGAGAAATCATCAACAAAAATGAGAACAAACCTTGCTTTGTTGATGGATGGATGCGAAAAAGGACACATAAGGTCACTGTGGATAAGATCTAATGGCACAGAAGCTCGCTGAGACTTTCCTTTGTCGAATTTCTCTTGAGGGTGATTCCTGAGAACACATACCTCACATACTCCCTTAGAGAAATGGATGTCTGGTAGACCATCAACTAATATGTTCTTTTTAAGTTTTCGCATGTATTTTAAATTAAAATGCCCAAACCTTTCATGCCATATCCTACTACTTTCATCAGCATGAGTAAGCAGTAAAGCATAATCAGGTTCAATGAATTCAGAAAATGTATACAATCTAGACTAATGATTTACCTCACCGGTTGCAACCCTAGAGTTGGTTTGCATGTCGTAGATGTCCATGGAATTTGGTGTGAACACGACTCTCTTTCCGGTGTCAGAATTCGTCATCTAATACACGGAGAGAAGGTTGACATAAATCTTGGGAACATGCAACACATTCTCGAAGCTTCCATTGGTGAGTTCAATCCTTCCTTTGCCAGTGACTTCGATAGAAGACTTGTCCCCCATCAGAATAGGAGGACCTTTGCATGCATCCAATGAAGAATAGACTACTTCCGAGGAAGCCATGTGATGTGATGCTCCTGAATCTATGATCCAAGCATCAAGAGAGGATTTGATGGCAATCAAGGCATGGATAGAATTGCCTTTCTTGGAAGTCGGATCTTCTGGCTTCTTCTTCTTTTCACCCTTGGGGATGCAATCTCCAAGGTTTTTTTGTTGAAGTGTTTGAGACATCAGATCTATTTGTTTTTTCATGCATGCAGATTCCGAATGGAATCCTTTGTAATAGTATGTGCATTTCTCTCCTTTTCTTCCCTTTTCTCCTTTGGATCCGAAGGCATCGATGAAGGGTTTTGTGTAACCTTACTTCTTCATATGTGTATGAGCTTTCCGCTTATATTTATATTTAGATTTCTGGTATTTGTGGATGCCATCATGCACAGTGAATGCATGTGCCCTTGGGCCTTTGATTGCGCCCATGTTGATGAGCTTGGTTTTCTCTTGTGTCAGGGATTCGATAAAGTCCTCAAGAGAAGGCATCTTCCAGGTGGCTCCAGAGGTGAATCTGACAGTATAGAATGTAGATACAAATACAGAGCTTGGAGAGAATGGTGAGAACCATTTGTTTCTTCACCCCCAATTTATCAACCCTGTAAGCTTTGAGTTGCGACAGTAAATCCTTGAATTTTGTAAAGAAATATTGGATATTTCCGAAGATTTTTGGATCCAATGTGAGTAGCTCCACCTCCAGCATGTGTCCCCTCATCTCATCCTGTTTTCCAAAGAGCCCTTCCAATATTTTCTAGGCTTCATTGGGAGTTTTACAGGAAGATATGTGAAAAAGGAGATTGGGAGAGATAAGACTGCAAATTGTTCCAAGTGCCTCATCCATGCGATTTAAGTACTTGGATTTTTATATGGCTGATGTCGGTTCTGTATCTGTATTCATGGTTAACCTATACAACCCTCTGGATAGGAGATGTATGGCTATTTTCTCCTTCCATGCAAAATAGTTGTAAGGTGTAAGAATGAATTCTTTTTGGAATTCCATCTTTCCGTTGTCTTCAATCTTTTGTACTTGCAAAAATTTTTGGTGTAGCTTTTGCTTAGCAGTCCATCGGCTCTGATACCATGTAAATTTTTTGAACCTGCAAAAAATAGATCTATATAAACAATGATACACACATTTGAAGAGAGAATAGAAGAAAGAAGAATAAGGAGAGAAAGAATGGAAGAATTCTCATGAACCATTATGAATAATGAATAATTTACACATGATATACTCTGTATAAATCAATGAGTTCGACTTGAGGTGAACCAATGCGCCATAGTGGTGGTGTAGAGTGATATGGACACACACTAGTAGTTACAGGAGTGAACTTCCACCTATTCTAGTCTCTTAGGCAGTTACGGGGGTGAACTGCCACCTATTCTAGTCTCTCAGGCAGTTACGGGGGTGAACTGCCACCTAGTTGAGTTAACTAGTCAACTAGTCTTCAGTTAACTGACTGAACAAAGAGTACTGCAGAGTTTACTTAGGGAATCAAGGCTAATGCACCACTCTAGTGATGATACCAAGGCAAGGTCGAATTAGCATGGTGATGATCCCAATGCAACATCTAAACTCAACTCAACTAGTCAAACTGAAGTGTCAACTGAAAGAGAATATTCTCCAGGTGGAATATTCTCCCCTAAAATATAGGAGACTGGATAATGACTAATTATGAATAATAAACAAGGAATAACCTTAGGAAAAAGAAATCCTAGGTGTGTGTGAAGTTACTCCAACAATGTTGCCCCTTTTTTTTTGTGAGCCATATGCTACTAAATGGTTGGTCCACGAGGAATCCACTCATATTGGATTCTACAACATAGATCTAGTTTCTTATGAATACAAAGTTGAAGAAGAGGTACAGAGCTATGCAACACCATTCATATAACCTTCAAGAAAAAATGTGTCTATATTTAACCTTCATGACACAGAATCAGAGCTTAGTATTGAGGAGAAGATATCTAAAGTGGCATCTCTAGAGAATGTTATTGGTGCACCTACCTATGCAAGTTATGAGGTTTATGATGAAGGGTTTCATATTGATGAATTATTTTCATTTTTTATTTAAGAATCATAGGTTGAAAAACCAAAGAGTATCCAAGAGCGTCACATTTGAATCCATCATTAAGAACGAACCTCCATTTTTGTTAAGAAATATGTCACCCCTCATATGTTTCATGACCCAGTGGAATCCTGTTTGAAATCCACATTGTGCAAGGCCATAGATGAATTGGTATATATGATGCTTATATATTCATATCATAGGTATGAGTTTCACGATTATAGCATGTTGCAATTTCCACTCCTAATTGTCCTTATTTTGCAAAGGTGCATACAAGGAGTTCAACCATGCAGTAAGGAAGTTACCTAATATCATTGGGAATGTCATTGCACTTGATCAAAGTGGATGGAATAATCAAAGTAGGAGGATTATGTACATAAAATAAGCTTGTAGTAGAGCATATTTTGTTTTTTGGTTTGTAGAGTTTATTTTAATTTTACTTCGTTCACCTTTTTTTACTTGAGCAAGTAGGTAGGTCACTAACATTGTAAGTTGTTGAGCATTTTTATTTCCCATATCAGATCAATTTTATAGGTCTGAAGGAGATTTATATTTCCAAAAAGACTCCATAACCTAGAATAAGAAGGCACTTGGTCATTTTTGGGTAGACTCCACAACCCAACAGAAGAAGGCACTTGGTCTACAGTTCTCAACAGGCCACGGGGGTATGTTGTCCTTGCTGGAGCCAAATTTTAGTACCATTTTTGTTCCTATCATAGAAATGAGGATGAATAAAGTTATAAGGATGAGATTAGATGAGTTAGCAGTAGAAATTTGAGCTTCCAGAGCCTCTACATAGCCTAGAGTCAAATGTTCCTAAGGAAGCTTGAAGAAAACAAAAGAAAATCCATGCCCTTGTGCGCATAAGGAAAACATTAAGTCTTCAAGACTTGTCACAGTACAAAAGGGTCTTTTCATAGTCCAAAAAGATCTTTTGTAATCCATAAGGGGCTTGTCGCAGTCCAAAAGGGGATTAAGCACAAAAACCAGGGGCTTATCATGAGACCGCAACCTAAAGGCACAACATTTTGGGATTTTTATGGATCCCGAGAGATCGACAACTCAGATTGCATTGCATGCCCAACTTGTTAAATCAATGGTCATCAGAGTTCCCCTTGCGACCTAACTCTTGAATGCTCTAATGGGTGCATCATCGAAGAACAACCCAGATTTGATAGGCGACATCAGTCATGCCCCTGAAAATATCAACGGTCCAAATCTTCTCTTGAATGTTAAAGTCTCCCTACTGAGGGTCATGTCAACAATCTAGTGAGATATTATCGAAGCCAATAAGAGAATTCCACATGGACATGTGAAACCCACCATATGCATAAGTAAAAATCTCAAATATGGGTGACACGTGGCATGCTACCTTGCCACGTCAATATCACCATGGGTCAATAGAAATTCACCACATGTTGTTATAACCCTAAATTGCACCATACATGCATACCTGGAATCAGGCCACCTTACTTTCTATTTTTTCCAAGCCATCACTGAGCAACTCTTCGTAAAAACCACATTTTTGAAGATGTACGCGCCCTGCACCATTACTGCCCGCGTACACATTCTTGTTGCACCACTACAACTCGCGTATGTATGCTAGCTACACCATTACAACCCGCATATACTCACAAAAGTTGTAAAAATTAAAAAATTGCAAGGAATTCATTGAGATTATGGGCTATTGTGTAGTTTTCCAGCTGTCCCACTGCCTATAGCCCGTCACCCAATCGAACAACCATCCTTTTTGTCATACAAAAGGAGGTGTTGGGGTCTCATTCCAAGGCTAAGAATAAGAAAAATGAAACTCTTCCCATTTCACTTTCCCCCCTTGCCCCAAGAATTTGCAGCCACATTGTGAGTTTTGAGCTAGAATTCCCTATTCTTGCCCTTTTTCCTCATTCATAAGCCTATGCCATTTACCTAGAGAGAATCATGAGAGGAGAAAGATATGTGGAAGAAGTTGGAGCTTGGTGAAGAGGATCCCGGACCGGGTTCAAGGAGCAGTCGCTGATCTCATTTGTAAGTGACTTTGTGACATTAATATAAAGAAGTACTTTTTCTGTCCCGCCATATGATGTGTTCAATCTTCATGTTTGATTACATTTTATTATGACATCTAACCCACTAATTCATATATAAGATGCATGTTCGTAGTTTCTTGTTTGTCTTTTGGTGAATGCAGGTTGGCCTTGGGAGGAGATTTGTAGTCGAGGAACAACCGAACACAAAAGGATCGACACTGGACGCAGAGTGTAAGGTAGAGTTACCGGATCCTTATACTTTGTATTTTATGCATGAATTGGGGTATTGTCGGGGTAGTTGTTAAAAGTAGGAGACTTTATATGGTTAGCTCTGCTTGCACATTGAACCCTAGTGTATTCCATAGGGGTGTTTTCCCTCTATAGCAGAATTGGCGACCATACTGGGGAAGCCTCTAGGGTTTTTAGGGGATATCTCTTTGGGTGTTTTAAGTGGTTTTGATTACCTTTTTTGAGTTTTTTGTAAGTTGTTGTGTCTTTGAGGGATTCTGGTCTACCATACCAGTATTCCCTTCCTTGTCAGATTTGACTGTTAGTTTTCTTTTTGAGAAGTTACAGAGGTGTACGCGGCCTGCAGTGGTCCTGCACACGTACATACACACCCTACCTTTGGACAACCCACGTACATACAAAGGATTCTTAAGTTTCAGTAGCGTGCCTGTGTCAAGAATTTTTTTTTCAAGAAGAGGCAGTCAACCTCTTTCCTGTTTGAAAGTCATACTTCTTAGGGGTTTTCTTGATCTAGTGCTGGTCTTTGTTTTTAAAGTATTTAGCCTAGGTTTGACGTCAATTAGCTTATTTCTTTATCAAGATTTCTTGTGTTTTCTTAGTAAGTGTTTGAGACGAGTTAGTGAGTATTTTTTGATCAGTCTGTCTAGTATTTTCAGTGAATCCCTGCGATTCGCAGTAGACCCAAAGTCAGTTTTTGGTCTTGTCTTGTCTTCACTTTTTCCCTTTCACTTTCTTTAAAAGAAAAGAAAAATAAGTTATTTCAAGTTTCTTATTTTGAAGCATAAAAAAATAAATAAATTCATTTCTTTGTTCGGTAAGTAGTTAGGTTAGTTGTCTTTGCTTAAAAGGAGAAAGAGTTCTTTCTTAAGTTGTTTACTGAATTCTTAAAACACTTAAGTAGCTCGTAGTCGAGCGAAATATTCTTTTGGGTTTTTTCTTTTTAAAGATCTTAGAAAAAGTAGTTACGAGAAGTTGGTTAAAGAGTGTAAATTTGCAAATCTTTATTTGTAAAAAAGTAGTTTTCTTTCAGTTTCATTTAATGCTCTTCTCTTTCGTCTCTTAAAAAACACCTGTAGTTTCATTTCTGTTTCTTTGACTTAAGAAAAACCACTTAAAATTAACGCTTAATTAAAATTTATAAGACTTTATGTTTGTAGGGTCCATAAGTCTAGAACCTTGATTTAGGTTGGAGAGAAAACTCTTCAAGGATATAAAACAAACATATAAGTCTGTGCTTGGGAGTGTAAAAATTCCAATAAACATGGAAGATATCTGGGACCCCCCTCTACAACAAGGGATAAACATGAGGTCACGTGCAGAAAGGTAGTGGAGATAACCCCTCCAAAGGCAGACCAAGCATAGTGGGGAACACATATAAAGGACCTGTCTTGGGATTCTGTTGATCACATTTGCCACAGAGCTTCATGGGTCTCGAATCTGTTCGAGATCCTCAGTCATCTTCTGGAACACTTGATTTCGATACCCTTGATATGTTTCAGGCTTGATACCCTACTCATTATGGTCCACTCGACTGTCGAATGTACCCGCCTGGTGACTGTTCGCGCACTGGATACCTAGTTGCCTTTATTTTAGTGACATACACAGGTGACTGGGGGGGTATATTGCGGTACCTAGAAAAGACATTGGACCACTCTTTGCAGAGTATACCCAGAGGGTGCTTCTGTATTTGATTTGCACTTACACTGGTAAGTTTCTTTAGTGTTGGCTGGTGTAACTATTCTTGCAACTAGCTAGTGGTTTGATTGCTTTGTCTGATAGTAACTCTGTCTAGTGAGTGTTGGTTTTCAACATTAGTAAAATCCCTAGTGTGTCATTGATATTCTCACAAAGTGGAAGATCAAGAGCTCCACCGGTCGTGAAGGCTTCAGGTCCCAATGCCGGTTGAATTGGAGCCACCCTTGCCACCATGAAGATGAAGAATTGACTAGCAAGGGTCATTTGAGGCGATCGGGCCGCAGGAAACTGTACCCAAGCCATCCCTGAGAGAAGAAATCTCAAATCCGGAGAATCCTACCATTTCTGACCTTGGAGTGGAAGCTCTCGGGCTATATAACTCTCTAGTCATTGAATTGTCGATGCCCGTCGTTGTACAAGTTGTCCATCCAAGGGTAACTCATCAAGAGCATCAAATAGTCTTGCAAGCAATGATGGAACCAAACAATGCTACTTCGTCAGGGAGTCCTCACAATCCCTCTACAACTGCCACTACAAGGGGCGTTCCTCCTCCTAACCCACCTTTGTTGGTTAGGACCACCATGGTCTCGACTGCCTCTACTTCAGGTAGTGGTATTATTCTATCTATGGCGACGATCACTACTCTGTTCACCCAGAGTGCGACAGTCCTTCCATTTTCATACAGGATGCCTGGATTTGATACGAGCTATGTCTTGTCCTACTCCACACTACATACCCTAGGTCTAGGGGTAGGGATCTCTAACACTCCTCTGCAAGGGTCTGTGGGGGGCACCTTATCCCCCTATAATGATTTCCCTTACGGTGGGAGTCATATACCTCCATAGTCCCCCTCGTTAGGCGGTTCTCCTTAGCAGCCCGCCTGGCCGAACATGAACTACAACTTGTTCAGAGAAGGTAGTCAAGGAATTTCTTCCAACACCACACCGGTGGGTTCTTTGTCATTCTCTTTGTTTGATGCATTTGGTAACAAGGAATTCTCGTCAACTGCCATCTCGGTTGAGGGCAACCCTGGTTTTGGATCATAAAATCCTGTGCAGTGTACTATTCCTACACAAGGGGAAAACACCTCTCAGGGATCCTGGAAACTGTGGCAGGGATCAATCCCCTCATTAGGGATGTCGACTGGGGGCAACCCCTTCCATGGCCAATGGAACCCTGGGCAAGGCTTAGTACCTATGCCCATCATATCAGAAGGGGGAAACCCTTTCCAGAACCTTTGGAACACAACATCGGGAGAAATCCCTTCCCAACCCTCAACGTCCAATTACATGAGTCAGTTGATGACATCTCAACAAGAACAGTATCCGTACGCTAGCCACGACCATCGTTTTTACAAGAAACCTGGTCAACAGTCTAACTTTTCCTAGCAACTTGGTGCAAGCCAAATTTCAGGATCCTTTCCTCTTGTACATACTCAACAACCCAAGCTACCTTTTCTGGAAATGTTTCATTTTCCAGACTTGTCAAGATTGTTAAACAACCCAATCTATCATGATCCGCGTTGGCCTTCTATGCCGACCAAGTTTCCTTTGGACATTTCAAAGTTCGAAGGTAAGCCTAATGAATACCCAGGTGATCATGTGACCACCTTTCACCTATGGTTCTCATCCAACTCGTTGAGAGATGACTCCATCCAGTTGCGTCTGTTTCAACGCACTCTTATCGGGAGTGCCACAAAATGGTACATCGAGCTTGACCGCTCAAGATACTCTACTTTTGGAGAATTGGCAATAGTTTTTTTAAACCATTTTCAATTACCTGTGAAATACGATGCCGACACCGAATTTCTAGCCAACTTTGAGAAAACAAAGGATGATCATGTCTTCGATCACATCCAAGAATGGCGGTGTCGGAAGAGTTTGATAAAAGTATCAGTCCCACCGGCTTTCCTACCAGAGTGGTTCATTAAGTCTTTGGTACCTCAGTTATCCAAAGACGTTGCAACGTCAGGAGTGTTTTCTAAGGAAGAGGCAATATTGATAGCTCAACAGCTTGAACTTGTATACTCTTAGTTTGGTTTACTTTACGAATTTTTTCCAGATGTGCCATGGTCTATCCTTGACAGGACTAGATATAAGTCTGGACCACATGCTGATGGTATCGTTGGTTCAGCACAAGCAAAGACCACTGATTAGTTGTCGAATCAATTGAAATAGTTGTTGATACAGTAGACAGTGGCCAGCCAAACCACTACTTTGGCTACTCCCCCTACTCAAACGTTGGATGTACACAGTGTGCAATCGACAAACCCGAAGGCCAACCAAAAGGCTGATGGAAAGAAGAAACAACGAAAGAAGGGTAAGGAGGATAAAAAACCCACCAATAATGCTGGTGGGGGAAATACAGAGAAAAGAAAGTCCAAGTATCCATGTAGCCTTTGCACAGAAGACCATCTGACTCACCTATGCCCTCGTCTTGTGGAGGCCCAAAAGTTACTGGAGTAACAACGGGTTGTTGTGTTAATGAACCCATTTCCACATGGGAAAAATTTAACTCAAGCCTTTGCAAATGTGGATGGGGCTATTCAGGGACTCCCTTCGTTGTCTAGTAATCCCTCAACCTCAAATGTTTATATGTTGAAAGTTGATGCCCATATAGTGACTAGGACACACAATTATGGAATGCCAAACACTTATGAGAAGGGTAAAGAAGCTGAAAACCCATATGTTCCTCTCCAGATCGAGAAGACATTGGGTGAAACAATGACATGCATCCCGAAAGGGGCGTTGAAGAAAGATTCCCACAATCCAAGCGTGAGGGCCGCCCAGAACTACTCTATGGTGGAAGATTTGTCACAAACCCCTTGCACAATTTCTTCTTTAGAGGTCCTCCAGAGCTGCCCTTCACAAAGAAAGGCTTTGTTAGCTACCTTAGGATCTGCTGAGACTTGTAATCCGAGAACGATCGTGCTTGATACGACCAAATTGAAACCTCGTCTCCCATACCACGTCGCGTTTCAGATAGTAGTGGCTTACACCACAAAATATTTTAACCGAAACATTTTTTGCATGGTGGTTGATGAGGGTGCCTCGACATGCGTGATGTCATTGGCATGTTGGAAGGGCATTGGCCAACCCGTTTTGTCTCCGTCACCTACTCTTCTCACCTCTTTTGATGGTTGTTCTTTTAGACCACATGGAATCATTCCTTCTTTTGTCGTGCAGTTTGGAGGAAAGACCGTGTACATCAAAGTTGAAGTGGTCAATGCACCTCTCGACTAAAATATCTTGTTAGGAAGGAGTTGGACCTATTCTATGCATGCAGGGGTTGCCATAATTTTTTGAGTCTTGTTGTTTCCACACGAGGGCCGGATCGTGTCCATTGATCAGTTGTCTTTCTCTCATCTTGACCCTTCATTGGGGGCATCCACAGTCCCAATGATTGATAATCCACAGCCCAACGTCATCAATATAGGGTTTGGTTTATGCCCACCTTTTATGGGTACTTTCGATTACCCACCCCTGTCCGACGATGTCAAGTTCATATCGGTTTTCCCTGACCAACCTAAGGCTGAAATATTTCAAGTGTTGTCATTCCATATGACTTACTTTAATGATCCGTGGAATCTTCCTTCCCCATCGACCACGATGGAAGGGACAGGGCATCATGGCATGGCCATGCCTTTGTCCGTGACAGAGGTTTTGTAGTCTATAGTCCAGCAAGCTTCCGCCGACCCTGATCTAACTCTTGCACAAGAGTTAGATCCAGTTTTAGAGCCTACCTGGGCTCAAGGGTTTCTCTCCACTACCGATTCCTTAGACTTGGTGTTTCCCTCTGATGAGGTGATTATAGAGGAATTGACTAGTCCAGACAAACCTTGAGATGATCTCCATCATAGATCTTATTTTCTCCCGGAGTTAGGAAGAATTAAGGCTGGTGAATTCATATTGATTATGATTGGTGATAGGTCTTGTCCTATCAATCCTTTGGCTATGCACACAGTTTATGTCAAAGGTAATATGGAAACCATCACTAAAATGATACCTATCAATATCTCAAGAACCCCCGGTGTCGTGGAGAATGTCTTCATTGGAGCAGACTGCTCCCCCGAGGAGATTCGAATCTATACTGATTTATTTAAATAATTCCATGACGTTTTTTCCTCGTCTTACAAGGAAATGCCAAGCATTGATCCAAGAATCGTCGAACATGAAATAACAACTTACTCTGACACCAAGCCAGTCCGACAGAAGCTTCGTCCGATTAATCCTCGGAAAGCAACAACTATTAAGGCTGAAGTAGAGAAACTACTCAAAGTTGGTTTCATATATCCCGTCCAATTGACTCAATGGGTGTCAAATCCTATTCCGGTCAACAAAAACCAGGGAACGATCCGCGTATGTATGGAATTTCATGATTTGAATAAGGCCTGTCCAAAGGATAATTTCCCCACCCCATTCATTGACCAAATCATCGATGAGTGTGCAGGTAGTGAGGTCTTTTCTTTCATGAATGGTTTTTTGGGATACAATCAGATTTAGATTAAGCCCGAAGACCAACATAAAACAACGTTTATCTGTCGATGGGGTATATTTTATTATCGTAAGATGCCTTTTGGCTTGAAGAACGCTGGAGCCACTTTTCAGTGGGCCATGTATTTTTCTTTCCACAATCTCAAACACATAGTCAAGGCCTATCTCGATGATTTAACATCACGATCTCGAAAGAGAGCTGATCATCCCATGCACCTCCGACTTATCTTTGAGCGATGTCGCTACTATAAGATTCACTTGAATCCTAACAAATGCAGTTTTTGCATGACATCGGGTTATATTTTAGGTTTTATAGTTTTGACAACAGGGATCATGGTTGATCCTCTAAAGGTTGAGGCGACAGTTCAATTTTCTTCCCTGTGCACAGTTCTTCAGCTTTAGAGTTTCGAGGGAAAATCCAATTTTCTTCGGCATTTTATCGCAAACTATGCCGAGATCACTAAAGGGTTTATGCATCTACTGAAGAAGGACATCCCTTTCCATTGGTATCAAGCTGCTCAGTTCTCATTCGAATCATTGAAACATGCCCTCACGTATACCCATCTACTTTGGCCACCCAATTATAATAAAGATTTCTTATTTTATTTGGCCACGACAGAGTTGAGCATCGGTATGGTCTTGGTTCAAGAGAACGATATAATTGAAGAAAATGTGATTTATTACCTGAGTCGAGGCCTGGTTGGACCAAAACTCAACTACTCCCATGTTGAGAATATTGTGTTGGCAACAATACATGCTATCTAGTGGTTCCATCATTATATCCTGTTCCACAAGACCACCGTCATTGCCACTGTGAATCCATTCAAATACGTGTAATCGACGAAAAGATTAGTAGATGGATTGTTATCCTCCAGGAATTTGACTTGGATTTCGTCTCTGCAAAATCTAAGAAGTCATTGGTCTTTGCAGAACTTATCTCGGAACTTTCGGTCGATTCAGGTGATGTTATGCTTAAAGAATCACCAATTAAAGGACCCCTGGTATGGAGATATACTAGTCTATCTCCAGACTTTGAATTTCTCTGTTTCTGCTTCTCGTGATGAGCATCGAAATATACGCCATCAAGAAAAAAATATCTCATACTCTAGGACACTTTGTATCGTCAAGGTGTAGATTGCATCCTTCATCGGTGTCTCATTCATGAAGAAGTGAAGCTCGTTCTTAATGACTGCCACACTGGAGCATGTGGTGGTCATTTGTCTGGGTTGGAAACAACCCAAAATATTCTACGAGTCGGTTGATTTTGGTTGACGTTCATCAAGGATTTCCTTGAATCAGTCAAGAAGTGCCACCCATGTCAGATCTTCTCTCGGAAGATGAGGGCACACCCCACTGCTATGTTTATCTTCATTATAGTTCGCCCCTTCACTAAGTGGGGGATTGGTTATACTACATGCCACCACCCTTCAGCCAAGGGTCACCATTATATCATCGTAGCAGTAGACTACTTCACTAAATGGGTCGAAGCTATGCCAATGTTCAAAGATGATGGTGAGAAAACAACTCTCTTTTTGTTTAATTAGATAATAACAAGGTTCGACATCCCGAGGGAGATTGTCACTGACCATGGTAGTCACTTTCAGAACAAAATGATGTCTGAGTTAACATCAAAGATTAGGTTGAGGAAAGAGATTTCATCACCCTACTACCCACAATTGAATGGTCAGGTGGAAGTTGTGAATAAGTCCCTCAAGACTATTCTACAGCAAACGATCAATTTAGCCAAGTCAAATTGGCATTTGATGTTGTACTCAGCGTTGTGGGCCTACCGAACTTCTGTAAAGACTGCAATCGATTTATCACCTTTTCAACTCATTTACGGGCTAGAAGCAGTCTTGCCAATAGAGTGCCAGATCCCATCTCTAAATTTGACAGTACAATTATTTCCAGACACTTCACCACTTGAGGAATGCTTATTATATCTCAAGCAACTAGATGAGAAACATTGTGACACAACCTTGGCTAATGAGGCTCACAAGCAAAAATTCAAGTGTCAATATGATCGGTTCATTCATCCTTGGATTTTCTCTGAAGGCGACCTTGTCCTAGTCTATGACCAAGATAAGGATCCCCTGGGGGCAGGCAAGTTCAAACCCATGTGGTTTAGACCTTTCATTGTGAAGGAAGTATTAAATACGAGCACTTATCGTTTGGTTGAATTCTAAGGGAAAGAATTGGCGGAGCCTATAAATGGGCTCTACCTCAAGAAGTATTACTCGTAGGTGGGTCGCCTTGGGTGACTTCTTGTACATATGTATAGTTCTTATACATTTCAATTTTTGTCTTTTTTTCTATGGAAGTGTAGTTTTTGATGTCATATTTTTCACTGTGGTATATGTCAAGTGAATCAAAGGTGTTCATTGGGTTCACGGACAACGTTAGCCGACACACTTAGAGGCTTGCTTCTGTAGTTTGGGTGATCTTCACACCTTAGGGCTAGTTGCTATCTTCTGGAGGTATCTGTTTAGGTGATGCCACAAACAATGTTGCCGAATACAACCCAGTAACAAAGTTTCTTCGTGATGCCTTGTTGCATGGTATCTCTCATCTGCGGGTCTACTTAGATGCACAGTTAGTTGTGTCCCAGTTAAATGGGGTTTATGATCCTACTTTACACCGATGATTCATTAGGGTACGTCTCTTAGAACGAATCTTTGATTACATTACGCATATCCATGTTCCTAGTAGATTGAATCAAATCACATATACTCTAGCTAATCATGTATTTGATTGGCATATTGCACACACGTAAGAAAAAGCACAAACATACACATGTAAATACATTTGTAAATAAATCTAACCCATAAGACATAAAAGATGTAAATACACACACACACACACACACACACACACACACACACACACACACACACATATATATCCAAATTTTCAGAGTACATAAGTGGGCGCAAGCACCTAAAAATATGTCCAATATACATCGCGGGGTTTATGCCCTCAAAAATATACAAAAAGTTCTCTTGGCACATAAGTGGTCCATCCTAAGATAAGGGCGAGGCCTGTTGGCCCTGCCATAGTGAACCATAACATTTTCCAAACTTCGGAAGAGTTGGACCCAGGTCTGGGGCACCCCAACTACGTGAGGTTGCATCGACGGTGGGAGATCCTCGATCGATGCCATAGGGACTGCGTGAGTGAGCGCGGTGAGGTTCTGCTCCACCCGTCTCAAAACTATCTCAGCCTCTCTGGCTGGAGGTCCCCCTGCTACTACTGCTACTGCGGTTGGTACTGCCTCTGGTCAAGGATGCTTCTTAGTCCTCAAGAAGTCTAGTAGACACACTGGTCCCACATCTGTACATAAACAAATACATAGTTGTTAGATACTCTGATTCCCATAAAAATGATATATATAAAAATAAACAAAAAATTAAAAACAAATGCACCTATCTCTCCTCGCTCTTCTCTAGGAGGTATGGGCATGTCTGGGTCCCTGGAAAAGTTGATCCTGGTGTAGGGGTAGTCCTCTATCGCCAAAATCAATTGTTCTCACCAGTCAAAAAAGGTATTGTTGAAGGCCTCTATGGTCCTTCCTCCCCCCTGTCACGGTAAAAATGTTTCCCATATACACACTGCTGGGAGTGAGGCCTCATGCCCTCGCATTATCTCTCGTGGAATGAGACTAGGTACTCTTGAAGAAGAAGAATGAGCACAGAATGGTCCCAAATCCAAAGTTCTTGTTGTTCCACCCACGACACTAGGTGAGTTGTCTCCTCATGCAGTCTAGCATGGTCATGCTCCAGTCAAATATTTGTGCATTTAAGCATTGCATTGAATAATGCATATGCACCCGGGAGGCCTGATGTAAGGCCGCGGATCCAGTGATATGCCCAATAAATAGAATTATCACTTTCAATGATAGGTTTGTGATCTTGTTTATTGGCACCTGAGAACCTACTTTATCAGTGCCAGCCTCACAATGTAATCCTATCAACTCGACAATGTTATGAGGCCCAGAGGAAAAAGCTCGCAGGTTGACTGGTTCACCTCTCCTTAAGAGGCCAGTCAGGAAGTATATGTCTTCAGTCATTGGAGTCAATGACTTCCCCTCAAGCATAAATTCCTCAGCGTCAAGGTGCCAATAATCCACCAAGGCATTCAACAGCCTGGGTTGCGCCCTCATGAATGGACACTGGTAGAACTTCCACAAACCGCATTGCATCAATGTGGCTATAGTTGCAGGGTCCTCATCGACCATCATATAAATTTCTTCATGCTCTCTCTCTCTCCAATGGACATACATCCTACAAAATGACAAGTCCAAAGGAGATTTAACTCCTGTATTTTCAATTTTTTCTAAGTTCTTGAGGGAGTACGTGGGATGTATTGGGAATAGTCGCATATGCACGTGGGAATATTTTTTTCTGCCCATGGGCATATGCAGGCTGTCCTTGGACAACTCGCGTACATGCAAGGCCACCCTTTTTTAGGAGTGTGCCCCCCCAAAAAAACCAAGATAAAAGAAAAAAGGAAATATTTGAATGCAAGGGGGGTTGATTTGTACTTGGTCTGAACAGAAGTTCGTTTCGTCCTCTGAAGCTCCTGGAATCAACTCTTTTAGAAAAGGGGTTTTTTTGGCTTTTTGGTCAATTCTCAAATTACATTGGTGATAATGAGTTGCCAACTTCTATTTATAGACCTTTTTGGCCCCTTTTTGTCATTTTTTGGACCCTTTTGTCATTTTTTCTAGCTGAAAATCATTTAACGTGGTTCTTTATTTTCTCATTGGATGTTACGATACACTTCACTTTTGGTTTGGAAATTTTTTTGGGAGATGGGTCACTTTTTAAAGATTCTTTGGTAAAAGACGTTTTTCCAACTTTTGCATTTAAGTTAGGATTCCACCTCCACTTTTTGCATCTCGTTGTCTTTTCCTCTTTGCCATAGGATCGATCCCACCAAATTGTGACACAAAACCATCATTGATGCTTTAGAAGTGTCGTAATTTAGTGGTAGATCCTACCTCTACATGGATTCCTTAGGTAGATCCTGGTTTCATTTTTGTGTCCATGCCGTCGTTAATGAATTTAGGATTGGGAGTCCTTTTATTCTTGTCTTTGTTATGAGTTTGAGCCTCATATGTATGATATGTCATCACTCTTGACCTCACCCTCGGGACTCCCAAAAAACGAGTCTTCTTTTAAGCCCTTTTCAGACTCTATAAACATCAAAAAATTGCCGAGCGATCTTGTTGTTCTTCACAATCGCCAAACTAAAATTTGAAGGCACGTCTGTCCAGCAGTAGTTTACCCCTTTTTCGGTATGTATGGTCAATTTTACGAAAAAAGGTACGCTCTAGGAACTTCGGTTCGCTAGAAGAGTATTCTCAGGTATAAGTTTAACCCTTTTTCGGGCCAGAGGGACTAAATTTACGAAAAAGTAACCCCCACGGAGTCCATAGTTAATCTCTTTTCAGACTCTCTAAAATTGAAAAGATATCCAAGTGACCTTGTTCCTTCACACTCGTTAAAATGGTCCAGAAGAACATACTATATGGAGTCCATCATTAAGCTCTTTTCAGACTCCTTAAAATTGAAAAGATCGCTAGGTGAACTTGTTCTTTCACACTCGTTAATTGGTTCAGAAAAACATCTACTGGCATGATTTTACCCCTTTTTTAAGCCTGTAGATTAAGGAGGAAAAAGGTACACCTCGGGAGATTCATTCCGCTGAGAGAGTTCTCCTCAAAAAATTTTACTTTTTTGGGCTAAGGAGACTAAATTTAGAAAAAGGAAACAAGTCCATAGTTAAGCTCTTTTTCAAACTCCTTAAAATTGAAAAGATTGCCGAGTGATCTTGTCTTTGTCACACTCATTAAAATGGTTTTGAATAGACGTATTTTTGGTGCTAGTTTACCCCTTTTTCGAACCAACTAGACTACCTGCAAAAAAGGTACCCCAGTGGAGTCTTCTTTTGCTCTTTTTCAGACTCTCTAAAAATGAAAAACCATTGAGCTTACCTTCTTTGGGCTCATTAAAATTACATTGAAGGGCATTATCATTGTGTCTTATTAATCACATTTTCATCTCTCTGTCTTTGGCCTAATGTCGGCTCCATGTTGCTCTCAACTGAACCTTTGAAGCATGCCTTATACGCAAGCCTTGTAGCACTTTGCCTTTGCATCTTGACACCTTGACCCATGGAGAAATTTTCTCGAGTGTCCTTTCCCTGAACATGTCTCCTTGCTCTGTGCATTATTGTGTTCCTTGTGCTTGGAACTAGTATGCTTGTGACACTCATTCCTCCTTTGTAATGTAGCATTCTTTTATTCCTTTTCAAGCTTTCCAAAATTATTGAAAAAGACAAAAAAAATCAAATATACCCCAAAAAGAGGACGGGAAAAGTATTTTCTTTTTATGGAAACACAATGATTCGTCCTTGGAAAAAGCACATCCTTTCGTTTTTCATGAACCATTGGGATTTAATATGACCTTAGGAAGTTGTTCTCGCTAGATAGAGCCATGTCCTCCTCTGTTTGGTTATTCTTCCAAACACATGGAGAGTTTTCGTTGCCTCCTACATCGTGAACTTATGTCAATGTCATGTTGCCTGAGTATAATCATCTATCGTGCTTTTGTCCAAGTGAATTTTTACTCAACTTGAGTTGGCCTCTCTGCATTTTTTCTCTTGCCCTCATGCCTGTCCATCCGGAAAGTCCAATCAAATCTTTGTTCGAAATCAATGAAGTTCTCTGCCTGATCACCGAGATCCTCTTGTATGTTCCCCAACGAGACGTTGAAGACCTCTGGGTAGTGAATTTGTACTCTCAAATTACACTCCTACCTGAGTTTTGAAGATATTGAATTTGTTGCTCGAGCTCTGAAGGACTCATCTCTAGCCATCAAGCATCATTGGCTTCTTGAAGATGGATACTATACATGTATATATTTGATTTTGAGATGTAGATCCGCTGTGTATTTCTCATGGATACACTTTATATAGTTATATGACATGGATCTACAGTGTATTTGATTGGTAGCCATGATTTATTTCATCCTGAGCATGGGTATGCCCGCCTTGGTGAGATAATTATTATTTTTGCAGATGGCACCTCCCGAACTCTGGTCTTGGGATCACTTGCTTTGTATATTGGTGAACATTTGTAATGTCTTTCATCCATCAGATGCTCTTCTGATATCACACATTAGGGGGAATCTTTTATAACCCTAAATTGCACCATACATGCATACCTGGCATCATGCCATCTTACTTACTATTTTTTCCAAGCCATCACTGAGAAAATCTTCTTAAAAACCACATTTTTGAATATGTACGCACCATGCACCATTAATTCCCATGTACGCATTCTTTTTGCACCATTAAAACTCATGTATGTACAATAGATGCACCATTACAACCTGTGTATACTCACAAAAGTTGTAAAAATTAAAAAGCTCCGAGGACTTCATTGAGATTACGGGATATTGGGTAGTTTTCCAACTATCCCACCGCTTATAGCCCGTCACCCAACCCAATAACCATCCTTTTTTTCATAGAAAAGGAGGTGTTGGGGTCTCATTCCAAGGCTAAGCATAAGAACAATGAAACTCTTACAATTTCACTTTCCCCCCTTGCCCCAAGAATTTGCAGTCACATTGTGAGTTTTGAGCCAAAATTCCCTATTCTTGCCCTTTTTCATCATTCATAAGTCTATGCCATTTCCCTAGACATAATTGTGAGAGAAGAAAGATACGTGGAAGTAGTTGGAGCTTGGTTAAGAGGAGCCCGAACCAAGTTCTAGGAGCAGTCGCCGATCTCATTTGTAAGTGACTTTGTGAGATTAATATAAAGAAGTACTTTTTCTATCCTGCCATATGATGTGTTCAATCTTCATGTTTGATTTACATTTTATTGTGATATCTAACCCACTAATTAATATATAATATGCATGTTCATAGTTTCTTGTTTGTCTTTTGGTGAATGCAGGTCGGCCTTGGGAGGATATTTGTAGTCGAGGAAAAACTGAACACAAAAGGATCGACACCAGACGTGGAGTTTAAGGTAGAGTTACCGGATCCTTATACTTTGTATTTTATGCATGAATGTGGGGTATTGTCGGGGTAGTTATTAAAAGTAGGAGAATTTATACGGTTATCTCTGTCTACACATTGAAGCCTAGTGTAGTCCATAGGGGGGTTTTCCTGCTATAGCACAAGTCCAAGCTAGAGTCAACATGAATATTTTTTCCTTAGCAATTTTTTGTGTTTGAGGTCGAACAAGATCGATGACTCTCATGCCTTCCTAGTTCTTCCAATGGATCAATGGTAATCGTAGTTCCTAATTCATATTCCCTTTCGAGCCTAATCCTTCAACACTCCAAATGGGTAGCTCTGATTAATGGTCCATATCCAATCCTATCTGTGGCACCATATTGACAAATCTCATCGTGTCGGCAAAAAATTAACGATGGAGATCAACAAGAATATCGTCGTTGGTAAAACGCAAAGAAAAGCTCTCGACACAAGTTGTTACTGTGCCGACAAAGCGTCATCGCCAATGAAATGAAAATTACATGACAACTAGGCATGCCAATGGGGAACTGCTAGAACCAATCTGGTGCTGCCATGTGGACATGTGGAACCCGCCACACGCATACATAAAAATATCAAATTTGAGTGACACGTGTCATGCACCTTTTCCACATCAACGCCACCATAGGCCAACGAAAATATGTCACATCTCCCAGTGATGTCATCATGTCAATTTTATTTCCTTAGCTTGATTCTGGGTCTTTGGGCGAACTAGATCAATGACCCTTGTGCATTGTCGAACCTCCCTTTGCAATTCTAGATCAACAACTGAGATTCGAGCTTGGATTCCTCTCATTAGAGTTCTGATGGAATCCAGACCCTAATCACTTCAAATGTGGCAGCTACTATTAATGGTCCAGTTTTATTTTTTGTTTTCAAGGCATGTCAGGCTCATCAGTCCACATATCAACAACCCAAATTTGTCCAGTTCCGAGATGGAAAGCTCATATTCATTGCAAGATAGATGGCCCATATTTGATCACAACTATTCCTTTATCATTAATGCCTCAATCACAGATATACCAAGTGTCGGGGCTATCTTCCAATGACATAAAGTTCTATTTTTAAATATCAACGGTTCATATTGATCGTTGAGATATGAAAACTAATGAGTCTCATACCTGTGCAGTTTTAATGTCAAGTTGTTGTAGTGAGGTAAATGATTAGAGGGATATTTTCAGGGATAGGGAATGATCGATATCTAGGCCTACGAATCTCCAACTACTCCATGATCTCAACACAGTATAAATTCGACAGATGAAAGTGATTTTTACAAATTCACCAAGGGGGAAACCACTCAAGAATCAAGATAATGGGAACAATTTCAAGAAGCTGAAAGTGATTTAAAGAAGAAATTTCAAGCATGAGCGATAAATATAAAAGGAACAATATGCACCCATTGTCAAGGTCGACACTTTGGGGAGTTAAATAGTTTCTTCTAACTAGATTTGTTTGACCATAGAAACCTTGAGCACAGTTAGTTGATAAATGCAACAGGAAACTAGAGATTCATCCCCTGTGTTTAATTTTCATTATGTAATTCCTCATTCTCTTGTATATGTGTTGTAAAGCATCTTCTCCCATTTCTTGATTTTCTTGTATCATATTTGATTAATAAAAGCTTAGACAACATACCATTCTCCATGTTCAATGTTACTGTGTGATGTCTATTTATGATATAGAAGTGATTTCCTCTTAATGTATGACCATTTATTGTTAGTTCTTTGTGCATTTAAACAATATTCAGAGGGTTCCTCCATGTATTTAGATGTATGAATATGTTATCTATTTGAGGCATGTTTCATTGGTTTGTATACACCCATTAGAGCTGTTGAATTCTTCATTTCTCGACATGTTGTTCTATTTCTATAGGCTACATGATTCATTTTTAACAATGCTCTATATGTTTATTCTGTTTTTCCTCTAATCGACCATTTCATCCTCCTTTCAATCTCAATTATCTGAGACACTCGTGGAAAAATTCCTCTGATAGTTGAGAGCATTTGTCAGTTGAACTGAGACTGTTTAATGTCCTTTAAATTTAAGAAAGGGAAAGGGAAAAACTTCCCAAAATATTGCACAATTATTTTACTGCAAATATGGACTTAAGATTCATCCTGAGTCTTGGCCCATGGGGTGCCTCAAAATCATTCCAAAAAAACTAGAACATCTCGAGGGATAATACAATGAACAAAAAATCACCCCTTTTGTGTCTACCTAGATGGTATGCCAAGACTATTGAAGCTGTTGGACCTGATTTTGGTGATATTTATCGAGGATGCCAAAATCGAAGTCAAAAGTAACATGCATGCCAACATGGCCTTGATGACTCATGTACTTGAAAATTATGACCATATTACCTACTCATATGCCCAATGTCAACCTGAATGGGAATAGGCCATGAAGACAAAAATATATTCTTTGTTGAAGAATCACACTAGGGATTTGGTTCCCCAACCATAAGAAGTAGTGTGGTGTAGTGCTGGTAATACACGCAAAGTATTGGTGAGTGACACAAGAGTTGTGCTCAATAGATATTGGTGCGTGAAATAAAATATTCACTGGATAATGGTGCATGGTGAAAGCGCTACAATTTTAACATTGTGTGTGTAAACTTGTGCAAGATAAATATGAAGTATAATTGTGCATGAAAAGTTGATTGAGAAGTTAATTTCCTAAGAAATTAGAGGAAATAATTCTGATGTTGTATGAAAACATAGTTATACATCATTTCATGATTTGTTAAATTGTCTAGCCTAACAAATTATGTTGGCTGCACAGTTTGTAGAGCCAAAAACATTAGATCAAGAAGGATCAATATAAGTTGAGAATCATGGAAGATGTGCAGGGTACTTTTAGTCATGAAGAAGAGAACAGAGGAATGTATCTCCATATGGTTAATGAAGGTACAAATTCCAATGGACATGGAGAAGGTAAGGAATAAAGAATGAACTTGATGGAAACCATAAAGAGCTTGCAGAGGGATGTCCTGAGTCATAAATCTGACAATCGGAGGCTTACGAAATCCAAGGAGTTGCAGGAAGAATTAAACATTATGTTGATGCAGATATCAAATAGAATTGAGAAGAAAATGGATAATCAGACTAATTCAAGCAGATCAGGAAGCTATAATTCCCACGATAAGAGGGGAATATCAGTGCGTAGCATAAGTGATGGAAAACAACACCATCACTCTCCAAGACATTCCATTAGGATATTTCGTAGTAGATCAAGTCATGTTAAGAAACCTAAGAAGATTGGGGTGGATGAACTACAAGGGAAAATGAATAAAATCAAACCCCCTACATTTTATGGTGAGCATAAGAAGGATGAGGATGCAGAAACTTGGCTGCTAAATATGAGAAAGTATTTCCAGTTGCACAATTACTCTTCACTAGTAGAGGGTAGTATTGTTATTTATCAACTATTTTCTAGTTGACCAATATGTGTAGGTACAACACATTGATGAGAAGAAGGTGACTTGGAGAGAATTCAAGAGACATTTTCAAAGGAAATAATTGAATAAGAGGTACTATGACAAGAAAATGAAAGAGTTCTTTGAACTCAAGCTTGGGAGTATGACTATAGATGAGTATGAAAGAAGGTTTTTAGAACTACTGAAATATGTTTCTTTCATCAATTATGAGAAAATTAAGATTCAAAGATATTTGAGTGCGCTGCCACCATTTATCAGTGACATAATACAATACGATGATCCCAAAACATTGGAGGATACTATAAGAAGGGATAAGTTTCTTTATGATCAATAAAAAGGAAAAGCATATTACCATAAATCTTGGGAATACAAGAAGAAAAGTAATATGGAACTAAGCAAGAAGGGGGCTAAGCCACCATTCTTCATAAATAACTATCAGGAACAACCAGTTACTAAAGAATCCAGAATGACAGAGCCATTGGGGAAAGAACCAATGCAACAATCTATTCAATGTTGAGGTTGTAAGGGAAATCACATGTACAGATATTTCACGGGCGGGAGTGAAAGAGTGAAGATTCTCACAATGCACAACAAGATGAAAGAGTAGAGGACATGGGAAGAAGTTTACCTAAGATTTATGCAGCCTTGGACAAAAAGAAAGTTGATTTTCAATCACATATGATTGAAGTTGAAGGTAATATAAATAATCATCCTATTATTATTTTAATTGATTCAGGAGCTAGTCATAGTTATCTAGATCCTAAGATGGTGGAAAGGTTTCATTTTTCAAGAAGCAAGCTTGGAAAACCTTGGATGGTACAACTAGCCACAAGAGATAAAAGTAAGATTAGTGAAATTATTAAGGTATGTCCAATGAGCCTGAAGGGAATGAACACCATCAAAGAGTTGACTATTATACCTTTAGGTTCCTATGACTGTCTAATTGGTATGGATTGGTTGGAAAAACACCATGTTGTCTTAGATTGTTATAACAAAAAATTTACTTGCTTGGATGAGGAAGGAAACTTAAGGACAGTACAAGGATTCCCAGAGTAATTATTTTTAGAGAAGTTTAAGCTTTGCATATGAAGAATAGTTACATGAAAGGGTGTCAAAACAAATTTCACGTAGAAGGAAGAGATGCCCAGGGATAAGGTGTCAGACATTGAAGATTGCGCAGTCCTGAAAGATTTTGAAGATGTATTCAAGGAGTAACCAAGATTTCCACCTAAAAGAGATATTGACTTTTCTATTAATTTGATACATGGTGCAGCTCCAGTATCTAAAAATCCTTACAGGATGAGTACACCCGAACTGAAGGAATTAAAAATTCATCGTGAAGAACTTTTGAGGAAGGGGTATATATGCCCAAGTGTGTCACCTTGGGGTGCCCCATTATTGTTTGAAGGAAAAAGGATGGAACCTTGAAACTTTTTATAGATTTCAGGAAGTTGAACAAAGTAACTATGAAGAAGAAGTATAATTTTCCAAGGATAGATGACATTTTTTATCATCTAAAAAATGAAAATATATTCTCCAAGATTGATCTCGAGTCAGGCTACCATTAGGTAAGAATTAAATAAGAAGACATCAACAATACTTATTTCATAACAAGGTATGACCATTATGAGTTCACAGTGGTGCCCTTTGGGTTAACAAATGCACCAAATGTCTTCATGTGCCTCATGAATGGTGTATTCATAAATTACTTGGACAATTTTTTCAGTGTCTTCTTGGATGAAATTTTGATATATTCTAAGTCTCAAGAAGAGCATGAGAAACACTTGAGAATGGTGTTACAGGTTTTGAGGGTGCATAATTTGTATGCCAAGTTCAGAAAGTGATCATTTTACCAGAAGCAAATACATTATTTGGGTCATATCATCTACAAGGAGGGGATTGTTAGAAATAATAGATATGCTCATTTAACCATAGAAAATATAGAAACATTTTCATCCAACCACAGGCCGAAGCTACCCTTGAGAACCTTAACCTTGACAAAGAATGATTCCAGAAGCAAACCCTATGCCTAATAGCCAATCAATGTAGCATACCTCTCTCCAGAGCTAGCACACAAGGAAGAAAGTCCAAACCATAACCAATAGAAATTCCAAGCCTAAACCGAGAATACAAGTTGCAGTAGCTGCAACTACATCTACTCTATAGACTTGCGCACTTACTCAGTTTCTGCAGTGCACACTCTTACATTTCTGCAGTTGCGAGATGTGTGTGTCAAATGAGATCTGGATCCCTATATTTATACTGTTCTCTTTAAGTTGTCTAGGCCGACTTCTACTTATGAAGGCTAATAACTCAATAATAAATATTCTATTGAGATGACTTGCCTCCTAGGGTTATTATCCATGCTTTAGGGTTTCTTCTTTCTTCCTGGAATGTTCTATTCTTGTCAGGGTTACATGTGGAGGTTAATACCTCCCGCAACTACCATAATATAAACACTCCAAAGTCCCTCCTAGCTAGGGAGGTATTGAAATCAATGGTCTTGAGCACAAACATACCATTCAATCAGTAGCATCACCATAGCCATAGAGGCTATCTCATGATTAGATCACGAGCACCCTCATCAATATCAATATCATATGATAGTATCAACTGTATCATCTCTCGAGGCCATACTCCATCTGAGTAATCAGGCATATAGAATAAGTCATTCACTCCACAGAGTGATGTAAGAACCATTCTTCTAATCTAGACATATGTCCTAGAAGAGTAACTATTTCAACAGATGTTGGAATCCATGCCATGGGCTACAAGGACTATTCTTCTACATACGTCCTAGAAGAATAAATGTCCCTACATACGTCCTAGAAGAATAAATGTCCTAGACCATTTTCCTCCTGGAGAATGTCTGTCCACTAGCACACTACTAGTCATCTAGTTGATAATCATTTTCAACACTACTAATAGTCTACACAACAATCAGAACAATTCCATTCAATAGAACACAATTGTGTCTATCCATAGTAGTACACAACTACTATCCAGTGGTACACTACCACACCAAGTAGCACACAACTACTTAATCAGTGACACATAGTCACAACCAGTGGAACACATCCACCATAGTAGCATACATCTATTGTACAGAGACATATAGTCTCCATACCAATCATATCATTTGATATCAACCTGCATAGAAAACAATATCATGATATAAATTGAGTCATCTGGGCCATTTTTCCACTCACATTTGTGATATATGGAAGATAATCTTCCCTCATAAATTAAAACATCAACGATGGGCTATCTGGATTATTTTTCTCAAGCATAGAAGAATAATTTTTCATAATTTTTGAGCTTGGACCATTCACCTAACTGGGCCATTCCTCCATCACTAGTCATAGTGCAACTTGGAGAGAATGAGTCTGCCCTAGGGAATGCCCATCCCAGATTTGCTGAACCTGGACCATTAACCTAACTGGGCCATTCCTCCAACACTAAACATAGTGCAACCTCTATAGAATGAGTCTTCCCTAGGGAATGACGGTCCAGACCATTTCCTAATGGAAATGACTATCCTGCACCAACCTCCAAAACATACCATTCTTCGAAACTGCTCACAACTATGAACTTCGAAAGAATGACTACCTAAAGAGGCGAACCATTCTACTTGAACACTACTCAGAGTGACTACCAAGAATAATGATTGTCCTAGACCATTCCCGCACACTGGACACAAGGGGAATCATTGTCTATGGTACATCAACACTCTATTAAATCATTTTCATTACGAAAATGATTGTCCGATCTGGACCATTTTCTGAACTAGAAAATGTCTGTCCGTCAGAAGTGTCAAACCACTTTACGAACTGGAAAGGAACTTCTCACCCTGGACCATTTTTCGAACCAAAAAATGACTTTCTATAAATCAATAACACATCAGTGCTCCCTCCTAACCTGGGAGTAATCCCTTCCTTTCTCAATAAGAAAGTCGTCTCCACAAGCCCCAAATTGCAAAATTTTCATCTTGGACAGAGGTTTTACCATAATATTTGCTATCTTCTCATCTGTGGAGATATATTGGAGAACCACTTCTCTTTTCTAGACTTCATCACGAAGAATGTAATGCTTGATCTTAATGTACTTTGGTCTATTATGGAACACTGATTTTCTCTGAAGGATTCATGTAGCTCTGATCATTACAATATATATCATGGTCGAATTCAACACTTTTGTTTCCTGCTAGCTCATGACATCATGGAAAGGCTCAAACTGAAACATATCCAAATAGCACTTCTTCTGTCATCATGAGATTTTTCCATGGGTTAGAAATCCATCATCCCAGACTTCTGAGTAACTATTATGATATCTCTTTCATAGAGAGTTTTCACCATGCTTCTGTTGTATATGAATTACTCTGCATCAAGTTGTTTGAATCCATACAAGGTCTTCTTATATCTACATACATGTGTCTCTTTCTGGTATACCTCAAAAACTTGAGATTGCTTTACATAAGATTCTTCCTCAAATGCTCTTATTGGGAAGAATAGTCTTCTACAACCAACTGATGTAAACTTCAATCCATGGATACTGCAAGATATATAATAGCTCAGATAGAGGTATATCTGGTTTATGGGAACAAGTTGTTATCATAGTCTTCTCCTCCTTCTGGAAGAACCTCTAGTTATGAATCTCGCAATGCTTCCATTCATAATCCCTTTTCACAATTTATTACATATACTATTCTTCATCATATCTTCCATTACTTCTGCTTGATTTCTTCAAGTGGTTTCAAACCAAGCTGGTAGTCTTGTGATTCTCAGTATAATAGCTGGTTGTTCTGGATTTTCTTTCTTTCTTGGAATCTTCATGTTCTTCCTCATGTTTCAATTTATCTCTTGGGTCCATGGAGTCTTCTATAGATTCCATTCCTTGAAGATTACAAATTATTCCTTTCATCATAAAATCATGGATGTATATGGACAACCAAGGATACTTTAAGGCTTCTTTTCGAACAAGAATTCTTCTGGAGTCAAACTGAACACGTATAGTTTATCATGGCTACTACTTTCAATTGGAACATGGACAGATACTTCATAATCCTCGATGGATCATATCATTTAGGATTAGGTCTCTCCTAATCCTTGCTTCATGGATGAATGCATTCTCTTATTTTGGAATTATATAATCAACTCCCTCCATCTAAGAGAGTCCACACTTCCGTCTGCATCCTTATTTCCTTATGCAAAGTGTCACAAGTATTTTTCTAATTTCCTCTTGATTGTTGACTTCTTTCTATTTTTACTTCTTCTAGGTTTCTTCAAGTTTGATTTTGATTTTGGATTATCTTGCAGTTGTTTCTTATGTAATAGCTTCCACAAAAATTGTTACCAAGGATTGTCAATGTACTTCATCTTTTCATGTGTATTGCTTGACTTGTAGTCATCGTGATAACAATCCTTATCTTGTTATTCTTCCATAGGTATTGTTTCACTTGAAAATATTATCTTCTTAGAAATAGATATGCAATATATGTACAAAAACTATGTAAACATGGTATGTACAAGAACTATGAAGAATATTGTTACCTTGTTTTAGAAGAAGAAGTATGTTTTATCTTTCTTTTCCTTCTTTGAGGGTTCCATTTCTTCGAAAACTGATTCTTCGTGTGTTTACTTCCTTTTCTTTAACTCAGGACAATGATTCTTGTAGTGACCATATTTTTGACTGTTGAAGCATTGTATTTTTGACATATCTTTCTCTTGATTTGGTTTCTTGCTTGAGTCAAACTTTTTATTATTCCTGAATTTCTTGAACTTTGTTGTGTAGGCTTGATCATCATATTTCCTTTGGAATTTCTCTTTTGTGCAAATCCTTGATTCTTCTTGTGCACAACAAGTCCAAAGTTCTTCAAATGCGGGAAACTCCTTCCTTGTGTTCATGCTTGCGGAAAATGCATCCCATGTCTTGGGAAGACCATTGAGTACTATATTTACCAGTTCCTTCTTTGAAATGATTTCTTCAATAGCTTGTAGTTGATATTTAATCTAAGAGATTATCACAAAGTATGATGTTATGCTATCATCATCATTCATTTTCATGTCACAGAGCTCATTCTTCAGACTAATTACTTGTCCAATGTTTTTGACTGAGAAGAGGTTAGTTAGGGCATCGTACATCTTCCTAGATGAGTCAAGATGAGAGATGTAGGGTGTTATCTCCTCAAATAACACAGTAAAATTTGTTTATTTTAGGTGATAGGAAGTCATTGAAAAATACATTTCTAAATTTTTTAAGGTTCATTTTTGAGAGCCTTAGGTTTGTAATAAAGTTTGAAAAATATTTGATTTGGTTTTCCCTTCAAAAAGGTCAAAAATAAGGTTTCGATGGCTATACACCTTTCCAAAAGGTCTTCAAAGAAATTTTTTAGCTTTCGGTGGCTTAAACATGAAATTCGGGGCTCTCTTAGCCACCAAAAGTGTAGAAAAGTCCATTTTTACTGTGCTGAGTCATCATTTTCAAACGATGATTATGAGCGAATGGAGAATAGTTTTTAGAAACGGGAGGAGGTTTTTATTTCTAACATGTTAAATAAAAATAACCTCTCTCATTTTTCCTACAGGTGTCATATATTGGGAGAATCAAATTCATCTCTGAGCCCTAATTTTTGGATCTCAGAATTTCCCTGTTTGACACATGTTTTTGAAATGTAGATCCCAGGAAAATGAAAATGAATCTCAAAGAACTGAGAGAGGTTTTTTCTCAAAAAAAAACAATATACAAAATCCTCTTCTAGTTTGTACACAATGGTTTTTTTTTGAGAGATATGGGTAAATCTTTGAGCAACATATTTCCAGAAATTTCTGTCTTTTCCAACCACCTTACAAATTCAAATTTGAGATAGGAGAAGAGGTTATCAGATCCATATTTTGAGGATCTGAAACTTCTTGTAAAGGATATAAAGCCTATCAATTTTATAGACTAGAGGTTCAATTTTGGATACTAGATTATTGTATTTTGTGTTGAGACACTTTCTTTAATATAAGAAACTTGCAAGCTTCTTTCATTGATGTTATCAGATTCCTTCTTTCTTATCTATCTATGTTTATGAGTGAATTCCATTCTCAGTCTATGCTCATATAATCCATAGGTGACTATCATCTCACTATTTGATTATTTGGCAAAGGATCATAAGCTATTGTAATATTTTCTAGACCCATCATACCTATTGTTTTATATATGTGTGATCTAGTTTATGTGATTAGATTCTATTTTATTTGATACACAACCTGTCTGATAATATCTCTTGAAGGCCTTGTAATGTTAAATATATATAGAATATCTTGAGTGTAAGATTCAGTGAGTTAGTTATCCATCTTGATCCAATTATATATTCAACATTGAGAAAATAGTTTAAGTTATCAGGCATCTTCGAGCTGCAACCTAGAAAAGTTTCCTGGAGTGATAACAAATTGGTGCCATTTCCGGGGAGAGGAGATTGAAGCCTATCTTCCTTGGGAGACAACATAAATCCAAATTTGATGATAGACAAAGCCTGGAAATTTTCTTGGTTGTAATTTTGAAGTGGAAGAGAAAGTTTGGACTGAGGTTTTCTTCTACTTGGCAGAGAACAATGTATTGTTCGAGGAAATTTTGTTAAAACCCAGTATGTTGACTCCTGATGCTAAGCACAAGGAGAAAACAACCCCACAACAGGTTGCATATCACACTCTTTAAATGCTTAAGAGGATGGTTCCATGAGCATGGAAGTCCAATGGCATCTGCAAGCTCTTTTTCTTAACGGTGGAATAATGATTGTTCTGGGGTTTTTGATCAAATTTTTCAAACAAAAATAATGAGCATTTTACGTAGGCATGAAGAACTTGAAGGTAGCTGCCAGAATCTACAGAAGAAAAGTGTTGAATTAACTCAAACACCGAGCATATTTTCTAGGTATCATCGTCAATAAGAAGAGAAAGGGGAATGCAAAGTTCAATCAAAGAATCTGCAAAATAGTATTTCTCTTCTCAGACAAACTTATTTTCATTTGTTAGCTAGGATAGAATACTTATTCAAGTTGCTGGTAAGGGATTCAATTCAGGATTGATTGTTCTTTTGGTTGTAGTTGGAGTGTTAACACACAGAACATCTGATCAACTCAATGAAAAGGGCATTCTGTTACTACATATAAACGTGCTGATTGAATTAGAGGTTTGATGATGTATGGAATTCCTAATATGAAAACATATAAGCCCGATGTTTTCCAACAATGGTGAGGAAGAAAGAAATGCATCTCTGCAATTTTGAAATCCTGCCTTTTCAGTGGCTATTTCAGTTTGCATAGCTATCCTTAGCCACTGAAAGAAGAGATTTCAATGGCTTACAAGTTAGAATTTTGGCTCTCCTAGCCACCGAAAGCACAAAACAGGGAAGAATGCTACTATTTTTGCATGGATCCAAGTTCCCTTGATATGAATTTCATGAGGATAGTTTCAAATGATATATAATAATTAAATTCATCATTATCCATGTTCTTTTTTTATTTTGGAGGTGCTTAGTCAAGGTGGATCTCAAACAAGTGATAATAGCAGTGTTAGTTCTAGTCAAGTGCCACCCCCACCTATTCATCCAATGCATGGATTTCTCAACCTATATTTTGCCTCCCAGACCTCTTACTAATCCATATGGGACATTATAAATGGCTATGACTTGACAAGTGGATATCTGAAGCTTGGTGGTACAATTTTTGGAAATGGTTACAACAGGTTGCAGTAGAGCATGAAGAAACTCTAGCAGAGCCAAATCTTCAAGGAGCAGTACCAGTTGGAAAACAGATAACAGAGTATGCAGATTTGCCTTCACCTACACCTAAAGAAGAGCAAGAGCTGCAAGAGGATGAGGCATCAACTAGCAAGCCCCAATTCTAAAAAATCAATCAACTTCTAAGACAAGTTTATGATCTTGAACTCCTTGACAGAAAAGTTAAGACCAGTAATCAAAATTTGATAGAAAGAGATATTGAGTTGTATGTTTCTCACCAAAGGCTTACTAAACAATATGATAAGCTGGAGAAAAGAAACCAAATGTTGATTCTAGGTTGTACAGGAATATCAGGCTGCTAAGAATCAAAATGATGCCTCCAAGACCTAAGGCACATATTGCTCTGTAAACCCTAGCATAAGCAACCACTAATCTTGTTGATGATCCAGGGGTAGATATCAACTCCGCTGATAACCTAGACTCTGCTCGGGCTGTTGAAGCCTCAAAGGAGTAGAAGAGAAGACCAGAAGATGGAAGGAAAAAGTTTTTTACAATTTTGAAAGCCAGTTTCAAAACAGAACTTTCTATGGCTTAGGAAGGCTTTCACAACTATTTTTAGCCACCGAAAGCAGAGCTTTCGGTAGCTTACAGGTTAATATTTTTGGCTCTTTAGCCACCAAAAGCACAGAGAAGGGAAAAAAGCCACTCTTTTTGCACAGATCTAAGTTTTTTTGTTCCAGTTGGCACGAGAAAGGTTCCCAAGTGATGATCATAATTTAGAGCATCAATTTTATTGCTCTGTTTCAGTTTTGGAGGTATCAACAACGTGAGGAAGATAAAACTTCTTATCTATTTTTGGCAAAAGATGACTGGTTTTCCAAGGTGGCCTTTTCAACCTCATCCATTAGCATCTGAAGATCACTACAACTGTCAAAGACTATGAAGAATTTTAATATAAGGGCTACAGGTTTGCAGGGGATCAGTTCTAAAATCCAAACGACTCCATAGCCCAATGGTAAAGGCTACAAACAAGTTACAAGTTTGCAGAAGATCAGTTGCATAGGCCAAATGACTCTATATCCCAACAGGAAAGGCATTGGAGCTGAGGTTCTTGAAACCTCGCAGGGAGGCTTTCATCCCCAGAAGGAGCCAGATGTTATCTCCTCAAATAACACAGTCAAATTTGTTTATTTTAAGTGATAGGAAGTCATTGAAAAATACATTTCTAAATTTTTTAAGGTTCATTTTTGAGAGCCTTAGGTTTGTAATAAAGTTTGAAAAACATTTGATTTGGTCTTCCCTTCAAAAAAGTCAAAACTCAGATTTCGATGGCTAAGCACCTTTCCAAAAGGGCTTCGAAGCCACCGAAAGTTTTAGCTTTTGATGGCTTAAACACGAAATTCGAGGCTTTCTTAACCACCGAAAGTGCAGAAAAGTCTGTTTTTACTGTGTTGAGTCATCATTTTCAAATGATGATTCTGAGTGACTAGAGAATAGTTTTGAGAAACGAGAGGAATTTTTTGTTTTTAACATGTTAAAGAACAATAAACTCTCTCATTTTCCCTACAGGTGTCATATATTGGGAGAATCGAATTCATCTCTGAGCCCTAATTTTCGGATCTCAAAATTTCCTTGTTTGACACATGTTTTTGAAATGCAGATTCCAGGCAAATGAAAATGAATCTCAAAGAACCGAGAGAGGTTTTTTCTCAAAAAAAAACAATATACAAAAGGCTCTTCCAGTTTGTACATAGCGGTTTTGGTTTGAGAGATATGGGTAATTCTTTGAGCAACATATTTCCAGAAATTTCTGTCTTTTCTAGCCACCTCACAAATTCGAATTTGAGATAGGAGAAGAGGTTATCAGATCCATGTTTTGAGGATCTAAAACTGCTTTTAAAGGCTTTAAAGCATATCAATTTTATAGAGTAGAGGTTCAATTTTGGATACTAGATTATTGTATTTTGTGTTGAGACACTTTCTTTAATATAAGAAACTTGCAAGCTTCTTTCATTGATGTTATCAGATTCCTTCTTTCTTATCTATCTATATTTATGAGTGAATGCCATTCTCAGTCTATTCTCATACAATCCATAGGTGAATGTCATCTCACTATTTGATTATTTGGCAAAGGATCATAAGCTATTGTACTAGTCTCTAGACCCATCATACCTATTGTTTTTTATACGTGTGATCTAGTTTACGTGATTAGATTATGTTTTAATTGATACACAACCTGTTTGATAATAGCTCTTGAAGGCCTTGTAATGTTAAATATATCTAGACTGCCTTGAGTGTAAGATTAAGTGAGTTAGTTATCCATCTTGATCCAATTATATATTCAACATTGAGAAAATAGTTTAAGTTATTAGGCATCTTCGAGCTACAACCTAGAAGATTTTCCTAGAGTGATAACAATATAAAGTGGTCTTTACAGAGTCCACTATGATACTCATGGCATTGATGTCACTGCTACTTCTCCATAATTGCAATGTTCTGAGGTTCCTTCTCTTTTCCTTCTTCAAACTGTGGTTCCACAATCTTTCCTTTCATGATATCCAACACTTTATTCTTGGAAAGGATGAGATCAATATTTCTCTTCCATGCTCTGAAGTTAGAATCCCCTTCTAACTTATTTTCTGACTTCATAGAATAAGTCATGACTTTGACTTGGTCAACCTTTGACTTTGACCAAAAACTCAAACTTGGTGTATTAGCTTGCTAAGAGTACCAAGAGGTGCATTGGGTTAGGGAACACTAGGCTATCCAAAAATTAGGTCAATCTCTTCACCTAAGGTGCCTCAACAAGATTGTTAGGGTTTCGTTGCTGTAACAAAAAGTGACTGCAACTGCAACTGTAACTGAGCAAATCCCCCCAATCTATCTTCCGGTGGTTAGACTTTTCGACGATAGTGTAGTCCCATAACCTGTTAGAAATAATAGATGTGATTGTTTAACCATAGAAAATATAACAATATTGTCACCCAACCATAGGCCAAAGCCACCCCCGAGCACCTTAACCTTGACAGAGAATGATTCCAAAAGAAAACCCTAGGCCTAATATCTAATAAATGTAGCGTACCTCTCTCCAGAGCTAGCACACAAGGCAAAAAGTCCAAACCATAGCCAATATAATTTCCAATCCTAAAACGCGAATACTGTAACACCCCAGGTTTTGAACCCCATTTTAAATAATGTATTGTTACAATGTTGAGAGGCCAGAGTGCCCAAACAATTATTTAAAAGGCCAGTGTTCCCAAGACATGTAATTTTTTTTATCATTATTAAATATAAATACATGATTGGATATTAGATGGACAAGGACTAGAGTTATAGGGGGCTATGATTCCACAAGAGAGGGGGCTTGAGGGGCTAAGTGTTTATTCCTATGTTAATTACCCTTTTTGCCTAAGGGAGGGGATCTGTTACATGAGCTTCTTGGGGAAGGCCAAGAGGTTCTTGATTTCCCCATGAGGTTACTTAAACCTGCCTCTGGTCTAATGGGGAGGGTTCAATTGATGGCTTATTCACTGATTCCCTGTACATTCATTCATTTTTGCTCATGCACTTTCATGCACCCGTTTACCCATTCATTGATTCATCCTCCTCTGTGTCTTGGCTTGGGAAAGGGAACCAAACTTCCAAAGAATTAGCCATGATATAGTTGGCTATAGTGGTCGCTAGTGTGATCTAGCCGTGACTTGAGGCCTGCATGTCTAAGATGTGTTCACCTATGTCCAACGTTTCTCATAGCTGTGAATCCTAAGAGTTCCAGCATTTGAGATTCTGGACCAGTTTTGATGGAGCCCAAACAAGAAGAAGGACTACCTTAGGGACTGTGTGGCAGAGAAGGGTGGAGGTCTGTTCTGTCGGGTGGTACAAGATGGTTACTTGGATTGTTGTGAGAGCTGGGAAGCCTGTGAGAGCTTGGGTACTGACTAGTTTTGCAAGCCAAGTAACACTCTGGAACCATCCTTGTGGATTCATAGCCCTGGCTCAGAGGTGACACTGCTGTTGAGTTTTGGAACAGTAGTGTCTACGGTTGGGTGGAATGTCCTTGGTCTACAGCCAGTTGGTGTCATCTTTCATAAAGATAAGTTGTCTCTGTTATGGTATCATTTACATGTATATGAATGTATTTCTGATGTATATTTAATTATTGTTTAATTGAATATTTAGACTATGCATGTTTGTTGACTACTATTGTGCATGTCGTTAAAGTCTTTTCTTTTATGCATATTTAATTTTTAAAAAGGTATTGGTAAGAGAAAGGAGCCCAAGGGAGGGCTTGCAGGTAGTCTACCCCAACCTATGGGTGGTTGGGTATGTTACAGTTTGGTATCAGAGCTTCTTGTTGAAACACATGGCCAGTATGGGCCGGGTCTGTTGGTCAGAATCTTGGGGTGGAGATCGAACTCTGAACACGGAGTTAAAAAGATTAGGAGGAATGAAATTGCAGAATCTATGTAGGATATAGAATGTCAGAGACCCATGTAAGGGGTTTGAAGGATCGTGACTGTCCCCTTCGAATTCAAGAGTGATCGCCACTGTAGGATCATGAGAGATCCAAGATCGTTGGATTGGAGGACAGGTGAACATGAGTCGTCCGATGAAAAGGAAGCAAGGGATAAGGTCACCACCATCAGATCCCATTGGAGAGTGATATCAACAGATAGGAGGCATTGTAGGGAACCAAGTTGCACGGGAGATAATTTCCCAAGGCGGTCCCACAATCCAAACCATGGTTTCCCCAAGGGGTTATGTGTCAGCATCAGGAGAATTGCGGGGTGAAAAGTGGGTTACTCCAAACCATTGATGCATTCCCCCGCAAATTGAAATGCACAAAGTGATGTGACATGCTAGGTCTCGACCATCAAAGCTCTAAATAACTAAAGTAGATCCCGACCATCGATCACCGAGAGGTATGTGTCAACAGATCAATAACTCTATAGAAAGTTGTTCANACAAATTGAAATGCACAAAGTGATGTGACATGCTAGGTCTCGACCATCAAAGCTCTAAATAACTAAAGTAGATCCCGACCATCGATCACCGAGAGGTATGTGTCAACAGATCAATAACTCTATAGAAAGTTGTTCAAGAGGTTTTCAGTTGAGATTTGAATCTCTTGAAGCCCAGACAACTGGAGTAAATCTTGATCTTCTGATCATTCGAAATAGATCTCGGTCGCCAGATCGTCTAGGGTAAATCTCAAGTGTCGGATCATTCGAGGTGAATCTGGGTTGTCTGATCCATAAGAGACGTGGCATAAATATGTGGATTTCGGGTGAAGGATCGAAGTAAGCCTCAGTCGTCTGATTCAAGAGGACATGTGGAATAATCAAATGTACTTCAAGGGGTTTGAAGTTTGATATTTCCAAATCCGAAAGACCCAAAAGGATCTTAGCGATTGATTTTCCGAGATCCATGCATCACCAGATCCAGGGATTTGGATAAAAGCCAGAGGAGTTAGATAAGTTTTGAAATTTGAGATTTTCTAAGTCCAAAGACCTGAAGTAAGCCTCAACAGTCAGATTAAGGAGGAAACACAGTGCAGATCCGTGGACTCCAGGTGAAGACCTGAAGTAAATCTTAGTCATCTGATCCAGGAGGACACATGGCGACATATAGGCCCGTTAAGAAATTTAGAGTTTGAGAGAATTGGAAGTGTGATAGTATGCAAACTCCCGAAGCCTCGAAGCCCGAAGAGAAAAAGTGATGGGGCACGATGATGTCACCAGGAGGTGATGTGGACCCCAAAATTTACGAAGTGACGTGGCTTGCGGACGTCACCTAGGATGACGTGGACACAAGGAATGTGTGCCACGAGTTAGTAATTTTTTTTTCATTTGGAGTATTGAAAAGTCAGTTAGAACATGCCACGTGTCACCCACCTGATTGGGCCACGTGTTTTCTTCAGTATCTCGCCACGTGGTGAAATATTGTGTAGTCCGAAGACTGGGTACTCCGGGGGGGAAAGATGTGACAGGTTGCGTTGGGTCGAAAACTACCGAAGGCCGGAGTACATATCGACTATTGATTCTAGAAGACACACATCGAAGGATCGTTGACTTCGGGTGAAAGCACTCTAGGAGAAACTACAAGAGGAAAGTTTGAAACTTCCGAAGCCCAAAGAGCCAAAGTGATTCACATCCGCTTATCTGTGGGAGGACACCCGTCAGTAGATCATGAACTTCGGGTAAAAGCATTCTGGGAGGAGGCAAGCGAGGAAAGTTGAGAATCCTGAAGCATGGAGTCCTGAATTAGATCTCGATAATTGATCATGAAAGAGGAAGAGGACCGTTGATCTGGTCCTGGTTGAAAGTTTTGAATTCCTAAAGGTTTGGACAAGCACTTTTTCTGCTAAGCGCAGGGTCGTGGCCATGGTCATATGTAGATTGAGAGATAAGGGAAGGAGGGATAAGGGACAAATTGGTTGTCTTCTAGACAAAAAAGTGATAAGGAAGGATTTAGCCACAATTTCTAGCCATGGTCACCTGGGAAGGTGGTTTGAAGGAAGCACCTACGTAGGATGAGATTCTGTGTCAGCCAAGGATAACAGGACACTTTTATTTTTGGAGAATGGAGATATGATCTCCATGAAAAAAAAAAGAAAGAGACCGTAGCATGGTTTGGCAATTTTGTTTATCATATGCATAATTCTAACAAAATGGTCGCTTGCACATTTTGCAGAATTAAGGGGTTTAAACACATCAACTCAGAATACGTATTGAGGAAATGGAAGAAGGTGAGGGAGCCCCCAGTCATGATAAGGAGGCCAAAGGACAGAATACCAGAGTTGGTATTGTAGAGATAGAGTCCAATGGATGCAAGGGAAAAGGAGAGAAGAAAACATTACTAGAAATGGTAAGAATCCTGAAGATGGAAGTGCATAGCTACAAAGTAGACAATGAGAGATTGATGAGAGAGAAAAGTCAGATAAATGCTCGAGTGTTGCAGAGCTTAAATCAGTTGTAGAGACAAACAAAGAAGAGAATCCCTGCAAAAATCTTGGAAGGACAAGAAAAATGCGAAGTTCAATCAGAGGAGGAAAGGATTCAAACCTCCCTTCAATAGGAATGAGACTAATAGAAATCATCAAGATCAATATGATAAGGATATTTCAAGAAGGAATATTCCTTGGGAAAAAGAGGAAGATCACCGATACAAGGATTTCCCACACAGAAAGGACAAAGTGACTACCGTGCACAACATCCAAGAGGCTACAATAGTTGAAGATATGGGAATAGTCTATGCATCTTTAGAAGATCGACAAGCAGAGTACCAATCCAATATGATCGAGGTGGAAGGTAATATCATAAATCAACCTATTTCTATTGTGATTGATTCAGGAGAAATTCATTGCTACATTGATCCTAAAATAGTGGATAGATTACATTGGGAGAAGAGTAAACTTGTAAAAGCAAGTTTGGTTTAGTTAGCCACTGGAACCAAAAGAAGAATCCATGATATGGTCAGAAGTTGTTCCATAAGTCTTAATGGCGTGAATAATAGTATTGATCTAAATATCATACCATATGATATTCTGATTGGAATGGATTGGGTGGACAAGCATCGTGCTGTCCTAGATTGTCATAACAAGACATTTGCCCGTCTTGATTGAAATGGAAAACAGAGCACTCTGAAAGGAGTTCCAAGACCCATCTCTATAAGGGAGATTTCATCCTTACAGCTAAAAATATGTTTTAGAAAAGGATGTCAATTGTATGCAGCTCATGTGGAAGATCCAGAAAATACAAAGGGGCCAAGCCTCAAAGATTTCTCGGCACTACATGAATTTGAAGATGTATTCCAAGAAATACCTGGATTGCCACCAAGAAGGGAGATAGATTTCTCAATTGATTTAGTGCTAGGAGCTTCCCTGGTGTCAAAAACACCTTACAGAATGAGCACACCAGAGTTAAAAGAATTACAAATGCAGTTGGAGGAATTGTTGAAGAAAGGGTACATATGTCCAAGTGTTTCACCTTGGGGAGCACCAGTACCTTTTGTCAAAAATAAGGATGGAATCTTGAGGCTGTGTATTGACTTCTGATAGCTAAACAAGTACACTATAAAGAACAAGTATCTTCTACACCGAATTGATGACATATTTGATTGGCTAAGAGGAGAAAAGATATTTTCAAAAATTGACCTGAGGGCAAGATACCATCAGGTAAGAATCAAGGAAGAATACATTCATAAGAAAACCTTTAGGACCATGTATGGGCATTATGAATTTGTAGTGGTGCCTTTTGAATTGACCAATGCACCGGCTATCTTCATGTGCTTAATGAATGGCATATTCAAGAATTATTTGGATAAGTTTGTCATAGTATTCCAGGATGACATACTTATCTATTCTAAGTTTGAAGAGGAGCATGAACATCACTTAAGACTGGTATTGCAAGTACTGAGAGAACATCAATTGTATGCCAAGTTGAGTAAGTGTTATTTTTATCAAAAGCATATCCATTACTTGGGACACATTATTTCAAAGCAGGGCATAGTAGTATATCCAGAGAAGATCGAAGCCATTAGAGGATGGACAACACCCAGAAATGTGTCATACGTCAGATATTTTATGGGATTAGCTAGCTACTACAAAAGGTTCATAGTAGGGTTCTATAAGATTGCTCATCCCATCACTTCTTTGAAAAAGAAAGGAACTAAATTTGAATGGACACTCAAGTGTGAAAAGAATTTTAATCTGTTGAAGGAATGACTTAGTAGTGCACCTGTGTTAAAGATTGCTGACCCAAATGAACGTTTTGTGGTATGTACAGATGCATGTAAGAAAGGAATTGGGGGAGTCCTCACGTAAAATGGACATGTCATTGGATATCAGTCCAGAAATCTTAAGAAACATGAGAGGAACTATGCCACTCATGACTTGGAACTTACTACCATTGTTCACACCTTGAGGATGCGGAGGCATTATCTCATGGGGAAGAAATTTGAATTAAGGACAAACCACATTGGCCTAAAGTATCTTTTTGAACAACCGACCTTGAATTCTAGAAAAACAAGATGGATGGAATTTTTAAGTGAATATGACTTCGATATCAAGCATATCAAGGGAAAGGAGAATAAAGTTGATGATGCACTTAGTAGAAGAGTGCATATCATGCATGATACTGCTATTAGTATGCATCAGTCAGAATTGAAGAGAGGAATTTTAGATGGCCTTGTTATAGACCAGCATTACCTACAGGTAAAGGAAAACGTACAGTAGGGAGATGTACAATAGAAAATAAAGTAATATGAGATAAAGGAAGACATACTACTCATGTATAAAAATATAATCTATGCTCCTAGTTCTAGAGAACTGAGGAATTTGGTACTGAAGGAAATGCATGATGTCCCTTATGCTGGACATCCCGAGTAACAGAAAACAATTATGGTAGTAAGAAGCCAGTTATTTTGGCCAGGAATGAAGAAGGATGTTGTTGATTACGTCGCTCGATGTATGGAATGTCAGAAGGTGAAGGTTGAGCATAGTCACCCAATGGGTTTGTTGCATCCATTGCCAATCCCAGAGAAGAAATGGGAAGTGATCACCATGGATTTCATCACAGGATTACCTAGAACGAATAAGAAACATGATTCAATAATGGTGGTGGTTGAAAAATTAAAAAAGGTTTCTCATTTTGTGCCTGTGAAGATAATGCATACAACGGCTAATATTGCAGAAATTTTCATGAAGGAAATTACTAGGTTGCATGGGATACCTAGGACAATTGTCTCGGACAAAGATACAAAGTTTACCTCCAATTTATGGAGGGGATTGTTTAAAGGATTTGGCACAAATCTAAACTTTATCACAACATATCATCCCTAGACACATGGGAAAACAAAGAGGGTCAATTGAATAATTGAAGACATGATGAAAATGTATGTGATTGATAAGCCATCTAAGTGGGAAGATTAATTACACTTGGTTGAGTTTGCATATAATAATGGGCATCAAGATTCATTGAGAATGAGCCCATTTGAATCCTTGTATGGTAGGAAATGCGATACTCCAGTAAGTTGGGACAACCCAACAGATAGAGTGGTACTTGGGACAGAGTTGCTCAAGGACATGGAAGACCAGGTGGTAAAGATCAAGATGAATTTAAAGGCAGCTCAGGATAGACAGAAAGTTTATGCAGACAAGAACATGAGAGCTAGAGAATTTAAATTAGGGGAGCATGTACTTTTGAAAGTGAAGCCCAAGAAAAGATCTTTGAAATTGGGTAGTTGTACAAATATGGCAACAAAATTTTGTGGTCCATTTGAAATATTGGACATAATAGGGCCAATTCCATACATGCTTGCATTGCTTGCTTCCACGAATGTGCATAATGTGTTTCATGTCTCTTTACTAAATAAATATGTACACGATCCTAACGATGTTATTGATTGGAATCTAATTCAGGTAGAGACAGAGGGAGATTTTCAGGTTCATCCAGTGCGGGTATTCGACAGAAAACTCAAAATGCTCTGGAATCGAGTTATAGAGCTGGTAAAAGTTCAGTGGACCTGCTATGGTCCTGAAGATGCTACCTGGAAGCATGAAGATGCCATGCGGGCAGAGTACCTATAGATTTTTGAATAAATTTGAGATTTTGATCTCTATTTTGTATATGCATTGAGGAAAATGCCAAAATAAGGGGGAGGGGATGTAACACCCTAGTTTTTGAACCCCATTTTAAATACTGTATTGTTACAATGTTGAGAGGCCAGAGTGCCCAAAAAATTATTAAAAAGGCCAGTGTGCCCAAGACATGTAATGTTTTTTATCATTATTAATAATAAATACATGGCTGGCTACTAGACGGACAAGGACTAGAGTTATAGGGTAATATGATTCCACAAGAGAGGGGGATTGAGGGGATAAGTGTTTATTCCTATGTTAATAACCCTTTTTTATTAAGGGAGGGAATCAGTTAATTGAGCTTCTTGGGGAAGGCTAGGAGGTTCTTGATTTCCCCATGAGGTTACTTAAACCCACCTCTGGTCTGATGGGGGGGTTCGACTAATGGATTGTTCGTTGATTCCCTATACATTCATTCATTTTTCCCCACGCACTTTCATGCACCCATTTACCCATTCATTGATCTGTCCTCCTCCACGTCTTAGATTGGGAAAGGGAACTGAACTGCCAAAGAATTAGCCACAATATAGTTAGTTGTAGTGGTCGCTGGTGTGATCCAGCCGTGATTTGAGGCCTGCATGTCTGAGATGTGTTGGCCTTTGTCCATCATTTCTCATAGTTGCGAGTCTTGAGAATTCCAACATTGAGATTCTGGACCAGTTGCATTGGAGCCCAAATAAGGAGAAGGACTACTCGAGGGACTGTGTGGCAGATAGGGGTGGAGGTTCGTTCTCTCGGGTGGTGCAAGCTGGGTAGAAGAGAGTTGGGTACTTGGATTGTGTTGACGGGAAAATTTGACATGCCGTCAACTAGAAGAATAGGTCCGGTTCGGGGTTGTCTAAATAACTCAAGCCATTTGGTGTAACCTATTCTGACAGGTTTAATGGCTCCATTAGCCAACTAGGGTCCGAAAGATAGAAAAATGAAATAAAATAACTAAAGGAAAGATTCTAACAATCGACACGATAATTACAAATATTTATCTAAGAATGTGTATATACAAATGATTATGAACAATTTATATACAATTTAAAAGGTTTGCATGAAATCTTGTGAAAATGATTGTTTGATCAAGTTTCTGAATCAAATATGAACAACATTTTTTTTTTTTTTAAGATATTAAACAAATAAATACTAAATGAATATGATTGAAACAATGATACAAAAATAGTCAAATCTAATTAATGTAATCATCATTTCATTCATAAACAACTTTAAATAAAAGAAAAGAATGCATCTACTAACTTCTAACTGATCAGTCAACTGAGTTTATCTTCCTGTGTTGTATGAAATCCTGTTTGTACTGTTGTTAAGGGAAACCTATAACAGAACAATACTAGCACTTCTAGAATACATTCAAAGAAGTATTTGATATTGGAGTAAATTAATAACAACAAAAATATATCTAATTAAAAATCATGTGATCTTAGGATGATCAATATTTAAGAATGAGAGAAAACTCAGATCTGAATATTGATTTTATCCAACATTTAACATTAAGAATAAATTAAAAAATGATCAAATGATAGATGAATCACACATAAAAAAATGGAATAAGAAATTATGGACAACATATAACATTTAACAGTATGAAAATGCCATATGATGACAAGCTAAACATAAAATCAACCATAATAACATTCTCATAATACAATAGTAATGAAAGAACGAAATGGAATAAGCATCACACAGGTATAAATCCAAATATGATTTTTTTTCCCATATTCTTTCTCAAAATCACATGCCCATTTGGGAAATGGGTTTTCAACCGTTTCTTAAAATTCCTCACGGTTTGGCTGCAATCAGTCCTGCAACATCACGTGTCTATTCTTGATGCCTTTCCAAATTTTATCTATTGTTGCTCATAAATTTATTTGCAGCAATCCAACATTATTTTTGGATCAATCATCTTGAACGTATTTAGATAATAAAATCAAGCCATGATCAGATCCGTATCAAATATATGATAATAGAAACCTGTGAAACAAAACGAAACCTAAATTAATAACCTAAAAAGTGTGAATAAAACAAAATCTAGAATAATAAAATAAAAAATGAATTTAAACTAACTATAAGTTCTAAACAAACATTGTTTATAATTTCCTTTCAAATATGATCTTAAAATTCTAGAAGTTTCAAATTAATGGAGAAGAGAAAAATATTAATTTTGGTTTTTAACAAAATCAAACAAATGATAGATAATTCTTGTTTTTTTTTTTAAATGAGATGCAAAATGAAAAAAAAATTTAATTAATTAATATCACCAAATGATTTTATGCAAATGAGAAACCAACCAAGATATTATTTGTTGAAGTATTGAATTCATTATTCAAAATAGTCAAACTTGCTAATGAGCAAAAGAAAGAACACATAATCATAATTTAAACGAAAGTAAACAATTGATAAAAATTAACGTTTTTGTTTAAATTGAGATTTCTATGCTCGTTTTTAAATTTTGACATATACTCTTCTAATGAGTGTCTCATACTATAGTGAATTTCTTAAGTTTGTCTCAAAGCAAGCCAAGGTATGAAACTATTTGAAAAGGTTGATTCTGTAGCTCATTATAATTACCAAGATTCTAATGGGGGCCCTTTAAATTTTGTAAAAAATTAGGGGGAGTTGTTGGGGCCCAACAAATGGTGACTTACTGGGTGAAGCAATTATCTCTGATTTGGTAAGATTTCATCCCAGGAAGAAAAGAATAAGACTTGAAAAAGGGTTTAAGCTCCCTGAAATAAATTCACTCTGAGACCATATAATATTAGGATAAGCTCAATGTTATAACCAGATAGTAGAATTTTATTTAAAGGGGATTATAACATGAAATAATGTCTTAATCAAAGAGTCACGATGTTTATAAAAAAACATCAATACCGTTGACAGAGCCACTATTGCCAACATGCGTCCATAGCCTCGGCAGGGATGCCATTTAACCCACTCAAATTCTTTAATCCCATCCAATAGTTGTATCCACATAATGTATACTTCCATAAAAGTTAATCTAAAAACATATACCTACTACCTCTCGACCGGACATTGCTTCGATGCCAGCAGTCATGTTCAGTACCCTGACGAAGTTATCTTGGTATCATGTGTGCATTTACCCACTACCAGCAAGCCTATTTAGTACCCCGATGGGTTTACACACACTTCCCACACATAAGTGATTTCAACCCTGTTATGCCACTTTTAAATAGTAATACAATTATAGATTTATTGATGACAAAGAGAGTGGGGTGATACTAGAGGTTAATTGCAATACAGGTGAATAGTTGATCATGTTATTTATTTGCTTTCAAAATTGGAAGTTTTATCTTGGTTTAGAGATTTTAAATTTCATTTAAGAAATCATGTAGAGAATGGGGAAGCACTTAAAAGTGATTCCTTAAGAATATGGATGGCGTAAATTTTTTAAAGATCATCATAATTCTCAAAGATTTAAACCATATCTCTGGTGTAATACTCTGGCAATGACAATTTGAGGACAAAATGAAAGTGACAATTGACTTAAGAATCAATTGTCTGAGCTATATATCAATATCAAGACCCCTTTGAACTATTTCAATTTTCTTGAAAAACACAAGTCTTAAAATAAATGCTTCCTTCGACAATAGCTCTTTGATCAGAAATATATTGATTCAAAAAGATAGATAAGAAGGAAACTCATTCAAAGCAATCAAAGAAAAAAAAAACACACACACAAAACCAAATCAAATTTTATTAATGGTATTCAAAATCAGAAGTACACAAAATCAAAACAACAAAAGAAAACTTTTTAGGAAATGATTTTGGCCAAAGATAAACTTGAGCTTTTGGATCCACTAGCATCTCACTGTAAAATAAAGGAAGAACTAAATCATATAAAATATCATGTGCGAGCAAGTTCTTTTCTTAAGATAGTGATGCATGAGATGCTACTTTGACTAAGCATTATTACTAAAAATAAAAGAAACTAAAATAAAATAGAAAAATACTTATTAAGATGAGTGCAGTCCTACTCGTGGCACCTTGGGTCAGGGTTTAATTGATAGTTCAAATTTACTTATCTCTTTACTTTCCATTTAAAATTTTCATGATGATACTGTGTTTTTGAAAAGAAATATTCAACGAAAAGAAGAGAGAAAAAGATTTAAAGTGGACTTCCCTGACAACATTGATATTATGGTTCTCTTGGTGTAACCACTTGTGTTCATAACTTCATTATTACACAAAGAAATATTGAGAAATAAAACTAAAGGAAACCTACTCCTAAACCTACTCTAAACTACTAAATAGATCAAAATGCTAAGTAAAATCGTATTTCTAGTGCAACCATAAGAGCATCTTCAATCCTGCAAGGCATAGAAAGTTGAAAATTAGAATAAAAGAATGTAGTATTTGCAGATACAAAAGGAATATGTCATGCTTATATCCTATATATTCTTTTAAAAAAAAAACAAGCATGACCTTACGATTCTTTTGAAACTTCTTGATGTATGAATCCTCCAACCATTCTGCAATCTGGTCGTGATATGGGTCATAATGGCATGGAAGAGTGTAAGTAAGTTTGGAAAACTTGTCAATATTATGGGGACCTGACATAACCACCAACCAAGGCTGAAGTGCCCCATCCTTCTGACAATTCTCCAAGTGTTCATCCATTTCTTCACATGAAGGATCTAAAAAATCATGTCATGCTTACTTCCTATATATTTAGGTAGAAACAAAGCAATCAAAACTTTATCTTTATTATGAAGATTTTTTAGATACGAATCTTCAAGCCATTCTAATATCCTGTCATAAAAATTAGGATGAAAATTATGACTTCGATGAAATGAATATATCAATGGGGAACACATCATAAGAGGATTCATGACATCAATTATATTATTGGTTTGAACGCTTCCTTTCATGATATTGATTGTTTCAAACTGTGAAGCATAAACATTAAAATTCGAACTAATCAAAGAACGAATAGAATATTTGATTTCCATGAGAATAAGTGCATTGTCTTTTTCAACAATAAATCGTGTAAAATCATCTTGCAACATGTCATTTTTCCATGCGAGTGACGAAAGTGAAAGAGCATCAAATACAACTTCATAAATGTTATGTTTGGAATTAATTTCACCAAATTTTGGCATATCGAAAAGTTTTGATTGTGATGGAAAAGAGTAAGGTACTGTGGGTAAAGTATCAAGTCCACCAGAATCTAAGAAGAGATCGGGATATAAAGAGTAAAAGGAATCAGAAATGAGCACATGAAAATAATATCTTGAGCTATGATATTTAACAATGGTATTCTCAAGACATTCCTCTTTAATTTCCTTAAAAATTTCACTCTGTTTTGGTGATAAATGCTTCAACATAATATGGTCATCTAAATTTGTCTCCTGTATGATAGATAATTCAAAACTTTCACTACAAACATCTAATCTTTCTTGTGGATAAGGTATGATTTGTAGATGAGGTTTTATGGTTTCTTCTTCCAATTGTAGATCTACATCTCTAATCAATTTCATTGGAATGTTAGAATGCTTAAGATTGTTTTCATCACCTACGTGTTCTTCAATAACTGAATTTAAGTACTGATTAGAGCAAGGGTTAGAAGAATATGGACATTCATCTTGACTCAACATCAAATCTTCTTCCACGATGGCCGAGGATTGAGTATACAATGATTCATAGGAAAAACCAATTTGATTGTTAGTAAGAACCTTTTCAATAGATTCTACCTCCCTTGCTTGTTCAAAATTTTCGGATGGATTCCTCTCATCCTGCGAACAAAATTCTTTTCACAATTGAGTGATAGGATTTGCAAATGATTCATCATTCGTGATTGAATGTGACTACATGAAAGGGATGCAAGCATCATAGATGAGATTTAGTATAAATGACATGTCATCAAGATTAAATTTACAGAGAACATGATGGATTCTTGTTGAAAATCCTTCTGGAGATGAATTTTCATTGATTAGTAAAGTCTGAAATTCTTCACATAATTGATTGTAATCATAGTTTTCAAAATCATCTAAAAATTCATATAAAAATTGAAACAATCAATAATGTGATATGCGAGAAAAGACTCAAACCAATGTTTAATCTGACCCCTAAAAGTAAAAGCAAACAATCTGCATAAAACCTTTAAATCAGAAATATCATGCTTGATGCATTTACACCAAAACTTGTTAAGATGGTGTTTTGAAGATACATTTCCCCCACCATCAAAGGTGAGTTTGGACAAGAGAGAGACTGTCTTGTTCGGAATATTAGGTAATGAGAAGTGGAAGCATGTTCCAACACAGTGATTTGGGGAGCCATGGAAAATTAAATAAATTCGAAACAAAGACTCCTACAAGGCCAACTTGTCAGTATATCCCTCCTTCTAGCACCATTTGTTGACGAACAAATTTGACATGCCGTCAACTGGAAGAATAGGTCTGATACAGGGTTGTCTAAATAACTCAAGCTGTTTAGTGTAACCTATTCTGACGGGTTTAATGGTTCCATTAGCCAACTAGGGTCCTAAAGATAACAAAATGAAATAAAACAACTAAAGGAAAGATTCTAAAAATCGACATAATAATTACAAATATTTATTTAAGAATGTGTATATACAAATGATTATGAACAATTTATATACAATTTACAAGGTTTGCACGAAATCTTGTGAAAATGATTATTTAATTAAGTTTCTAAATCAAATATGAACAACACTTCTTTTTGTTTTTTTTTAAAGATATTAAACAAATAAATACTAAATGAATATGATTGAAACAGTGACACAAAAATAGTCAAAGCTAATTAATGTAATCATCGTTTCATTCATAAACAACTTTAAATAAAAGAAAAGAATGCATCTACTAACCTCTAACTAATCAGTCAACTGAGTTTATCTTCCTGTGTTGTATGATCTCCTGTCTGTACTGTTGTTAAGGGAAACCTATAACAAAACAATACTAGCACTTCTAGAATACATTCAAAGAAGTATTTGATATTGGAGTAAATTAGTAACAACAAAAAGACATCTAATTAAAAATCATGTGATCTTAGAATGATAAATATTTAAGAATGAGAGAAAATTCAGATCTGAATATTGATGTTATCCAACATTTAACATTAAGAATAAATAAAAAAATGATCAAATGATAGATCAATCACACACAAAAAATGGAATAAGAAATTATGGACAACATATAACATTTAACAGTATGAAAACACCATATGATGAGAAACTAAAGCTAAAATCAACCATAATAACATTCTCATAATACAATAGTAATGAAAGAACAAAATGGAATAAGCATCACACATGTATAAATCCAAATATGAATTGCTTTTCAATATTCTTTCTCAAAATCACATGCCCATACTGTAGTCCTGGAAGAATTTTTGGGATAATAGATTCTTAAAGATTAAAAAAATTTATATATAAATGATAGCAATTAACCATGTATTGATGAAAAAGACTAAATCTAATTTAAATCAATGCATAATCAATTATTCAAAGAATATGAAGATATTACAATGAAAATAAAACCATTTTACTCACAGGACAAAAGCCATTAAAAGTAACTTGAAATTCCATATTCTTCTTTGAAAATACTTGTCCATTCTCACAAAGATTCCAACCATCCATTACTCCATTTGAAAAGAAGAAAAGTTTACAAAATAAACAATAAAAAAAAGAGAAATGATCAAAAATGAACTTTGAACTTTCTCATATATTTATACAAGAATGAACACTCTGGGCGTCACTAATAATTTCTTCCACCTGAATTTTTCCTCGTAAAGAGACCCAAATATCTCTCAATCGTCTATTTGTTTGGGAAAATTTCTATGGAAAAGGTAAATGGGTCCATTTGGGAAATGGGTTTTCAATCGTTTCTTAAAATTCCTCTTGTTTTGGCTGCAATCAGTCTTGCAAAATTATGTGTCTGTTCTTGACGCCTTTCCAAATTTTATCTGTTATTGCTCATAAATTTATTTGCAGCAGTCCAATATTATTTTTGGATCAATCATCTTGAACGTATTTAGATAATAAAATCAAGCCATGATCAGATCTGTATCAAATATCTGATAATAGAAACCTGTGAAACAAAAAGAAACCTAAATTAATAACCTAAAAATTGTGAATAAAACAAAATCTAGAATAATAAAATAAAAAATGAATTTAAACTAACTATAAGTTCTAAACAAACATTGTTTATAATTTCCTTTCAAATATGATCTTAAAATTCTAGAAGCTTCAAATTAATGGAGAGGAGAAAAATATTAATTTTGGTTGTTTACAAAACCAAACAAATGATAGATAATTCTTTTTTATTTTTATTTTGAAATGAAATGCAAAATGAAAAAAGAATTTAATTCATTAATATCACCAAATGATTTTATGAAAATGAGAAACCGACCAAGATATTATTTGATGAAGTATTGAACTCATTATTCAAAATAGTCAAACTTGCTAATGAGCAAAAGAAAGAACACATAATCATAATTTAAACGAAAGTAAACAATTGATAAAAATTAACGTTTTTATTTAAATTGAGATTTCTATGCTCGTTTCTAAATTTTGACATATACTCTTGTAGTGAATGTCTCATACTATAGTGAATGTCTTAATTTTGTCTCAAAGAAAGCCAATGTATGAAACTATTTGAAAATGTTGATTCTGTAGCTCATTATAATTATCAAGATTCTAATGGGGGCCCTTTAAATTTTGTAAAAATTTAGGGGGAGTTGTTGGGGCCCAACAGATTGCTGTGAGAGTTGAGAAGCTTGTGAGAGCTTGGGTGCTACTCATTTGGGAATCCAAGTAACACTCTGGAAACGTCCTTATGGATTCATAGCCCTGACTCGGGAGTGATGTTGCTGTTGCGTTTTGGAACAATAGTGTCTACGGTTGGGTGGAACGTCCTTGGTTTGCAGCCAGTTGGTGTCATATTTCATAAAGATAAGTGCTCTCCATTATGGTATCATTTACATGTATATGAATGTATTTCCGTTGTATATTTAATTATCATTTAATTGAATCTTTAGACTATGCATGCTTGCTGACTACTGCTGTGCATGTCTTTAAAGTCTTTTCTTTTATGCATCTTTAATTTTTTAAAAGGTATCAATAATAGAAAGGAGCCCAAGGGCAGGCTTGCAGGTAGCGTACCCCAGCCTGTGGGTGGCTAGGTATGTTACAAATACAGGTTGCAATAGATGCAACTGCAACTAATCTCCAGACTTGCACACTTACTTAGTTTATGTAGTACACACTCTTACATTTCTGCAGTTGCGAGATGTGTGTGTCAAATGAGATATGATGCCCTATATTTATACTATTCTCTTTAATATGTCTGGGTCGACTTCTACTTATGAAGGCTAATAACTCAATAATAAATATTCTCTTGAGCCAACTTGCCTCCTAGGGTTTTTATCCATGCTTTAGGGTTTCTTATTGCTTCCTGAAATATTCTATTCTTGCCAGGGTTACACGTGGAGGTTAATACCTCATTTAACTACCATAATATCAACAAGGAAAACAGTAGATCCAAAAAATATAAGAGCTATTGAAGGATGGCCACCACCAAGGAACGTATATGAAGTAAGATCATTCATGGGTCTTGCAGGTTACTATAGAATATTCATTTAGGGATTATCAAGAATTGCTCATCAAATTACTGCTTTGCAAAAGAAAGGTGTGAAGTTTGAGTGGACATTGGATTGTGAAAGGAGTTTCCAACACTTGAATCATTTACTAACAAGAGCTCCAATACTGATGATTCTTGATCCAAATGAATATTTCATTGTATGAAATGATGCATTTAAGGAGGGACTTGGTGGATTCCTTAGTCAGAATGGATATGTTGTGTGCTATGAATAAAGGAAATTGAAGGAGCATGAAAGACATTATGCAACTCATGAATTGGAGTTGGAAGCCATAGTGCATGACTTGAAGATGTGGAGGAACTACCTTATGGGGAAAATATTTGAACTGAGGATGGACCATAGTGGACTAAAATATTTGATTGATCAGAAGTACCTTGAAGCTACAAAATAAAGTTCTAGAAGCTAAAAAATATGATCAGAAGTACCTTGAGTTAAGGGAAAAACTTCAGCAATGTAATTTACAACAAAAATTTGAACACTATAACATGGAAAATGATGAAATACTCATGTACAGAGGAAAAATTTATGTGCCCAATTCTCGGACAATGAAGGATCTGATATTGGGAGAAATACATAATGTTGTTGGAAGATTGGTTGTTGTCATTGATGTCAACCCTAGTCATGGGTTTTGGACCAGAATATTGATGAAGTTATTTGGACATGAAGAAAAATGAAAATGAAGATACAACATCCATGGATGGATAGTATACATCATTCCCTTTCCGGTGGTATGTGGCACGTCACGTGGATCCTCA
>JASDQU010735918.1:169839-204667 GCA_032191745.1 Picea mariana | reverse complement strand
GGGACTTTTGATATCAAGAGTCCAGACCTTCATCCTCTGGACTCTTGAACTCCCGAACACCAATATCCCGATACCAACTTCTTTGTGGAATTTCACCTCTGCTTTATTGTATGAGGGTTTAACTCTCTTTTCACTCTCGAAATATCTAACAACTGTCGAGTAATTGGACCAAGATCCAATGACCCAGATCCTTTCTATTCCATGTGCTCCTCCTGCTGCTCCCTAGACGTGAAAACCTTTCAACGGTCCAGATCTCCTCGACTGATCTAATGACAACTATTGCTCCTTCCAAGCTTTGGCGCTTTTCTTCCAACACTTGGAAGAATTCCAAATGTCTAAGTTCTCAACCTTTATTTCTTTCCTCTATGAGCTCCACACCTAGATTCCTCACCTACGTGTATGAAAACGCAGTTCCTCCTGAGCTTTAGAAAACTCTGAAATCTCCCCGAGAGTTCTCTAGCCTCTACACTCCTTGCAGCTATGGCTTCGTGTGTTTAAAGCACTACTCCTCCTGAAATTTCACTCCCGAATCCTTGAAGGGTTCTGACTTCTACGCCTCTGCAAAGTCTCTGCACGCAAAGTGCTATTCCTCCTAAGCTTCTCAATTACTCAGACCCCTAAGGGATTTTATCCTTCTCCCTTCTCCTGCAGATGGAGAATTTGGATTCCGTCCTGGCTATCCTTCTGCTCAAGCAACCTGATTGTTGAGTCTTTCAGGGTGTTCAACAACCCTGCAGAAATCCTTCAGTGGAGTCTTCCTCAAATTCAGAACTCAAAATAATTCTCTTCTCTTGTGCCTATCTGTACACCTACTCAATGCCCACCTAGTAGAGTATCTTCTTACAGAACATCCAGCAGTTTTGTACCCTTCTGTTTCCTCCTTACACCTGCTCAATGCCCACCTGACAGAGCTCTCAGAATCCTTAGTGATTTTGACTTTAGTTTGAACTCACAACAGAGTTCTTCCTTAGCCCTCTGTGCCTGTGCTCAATGCCCACCTGGTAGAGCTCTTACAAAACTCAAAGAGAGTTTCTATCTACAACTGTGTCTCTTATACACAGCCTTGCCTCCAAGGTATTCAAAAACCTTGAGGTCTTCTTCTGAGCGAATGATTCCAGTTCTTGTGCCCACCTGGCACGCCTTTGTCTGACTCCGCAGAGTTCATAAATGCATCCTCTGTGCACGGCTATCAGAACCCACATTGTTCTGTCACACCCTCTTGGTGTGAAGCCTCAAAGACCTCTCAAACTTGAAATCAAACACACTCCTACAAATTCATAAACATGACATACATCTACAACATAAAATGAACACAATGAAAGCATCCACACACAACACAGTAATATGCAGGAAAACTGTTGGTTTATATTAAAATGGCAAATGCCTGTTTTGTACAAAGTGTTCCTGAGCATGGCCTGTAACAAGGTCTCGGCTCCTTCCCTATCTCACTCTCTACTATTCTCGCGCTCCCTTTCACAAAATGGGATCTCACTCCCTCTTTTACCTGAGGGGGCTCTTCAAGCTCTTCCCTCCAAACCTCAACTACCCTATTCAATTACATTCAATGGTTGTCTAGTCCGCAATCTAGATCTAGATCACAGCCTTACAAACATTAAAGGCCTATCTACCTACAGCCTGCACAAAGTCACGGCTTCACGGCTCAATAGCCTAAGCAATTTAATTACATTTAATTTCAAATCAAAATGAGGTCTACGCCTCTCCTCAGCTTTGAATGCATGTTCTTGACATGGCTAGCTGGTTGGCTGGCTGACATGAGATGATGCTCCTGCATCAAATGGATTTGGAACAAATCTGGATTTTAGCACAGCTTATCATCCCGAGTCAGATGGTAAGACATAAATGGTGAATCAGGTAATTGAAGATATGCTAAGGATGTATGTCATGAATAAACCATACAAATGGGAGGATTATCTACACTTGGTAGAGTTTTCTTACAACAATGGGTACCAAGCCTACTTGAATATGAGCCCATTTGAGGCACTCTATGGTAGAAAATGAAATACACTAGTTATCTAGTACAACCCATCAGACCACGCATTAGTTGGGCCAGAACTACTCAGGGAAATTGAAGAGGAGATGATAAAAATTAAGTAGAATTTAAAGATTACATAGGAGAGGGAGAAACATTATGTTGAGAAAGGAAGAACTCACAGGGAATTTAATGTGGGTGATCATGTGTTTTTGAAAGTAAAGGCCAACAAAAGTTTCCTTAAGTTGGGAAATTGCTCAAAGTTGGCAGCGCGGTTTTGTGGGCCATTTGAAATTCTAGAAAGGATTGGATATGTGGCATATATTCCTGCCTTTCTTGCATCAAATCATATTCATAATGTATTACATGTATCCTTTCTTAAAAAATATATACCTGATTATATTCATGTTATTGACTGGAATGTGATTCAGGTGGAATGCGAACGTGGTTTTCAAGTACATCCAGTGCACATTTTGGATCAGAAGATAAAGTAACTCTGGAATCGAGCCATAGGGATAGTAAAGGTCAAATGGACCTGGTACGATCTTGAGGATGCAATGTGGGAGCATGAATATGCTATGCAGGTAGAATACCCACATATTTTTGAGAATTTTTGAAATATTGATTGTACATGTGTATATACTGCACTGAGGATAATGCATAAATAAGGGGGAGAGAATTGTAGTAAAACAAGGATGACCCCCATGTGTAAATCTCAATGTAATTATACTTTACTTATAAGTTGGCAAGCTGAAGTAACAGGGTGTTGATTTGGTTCTACGCACATTAAGCTAGTGTGCCAAGAAATCATATCAAAGAAGTGTGCATAGTTGTAGAATGAAACAATGTGCACTTTAATATTTGGCATACACTTGTGTAAGTATAAAATAATGGTACACTGAAAGTGAAACAACTTAATGAATGCAGTGCATGCAAGTATTAACACAACAGGAATAAGTGAGCAACCTAGATTCAACACGCACTAGTTTAGTGCACAGGTTTTGAAGGTCTATGAATCCTTTTGTATATTAGTCATGATGTAACACACACCTATGAAAGGGCGTGACGTTGGCGCACTGAGGAAAGAGTGTGTGCAGCTCAAAAATTTTGTGCGCATAGGTTTTAAGTGTGAAGACTGTTTATTTTGAGGTTGGCGATCCTGTATGCAAAATATCAGTACTTCTATACTAATATGTAAATGTAATCATATGAAAATTAATGAAAATACATCCCTATGACAAAGCAACCATGTAAAATAATTTGGGGGGCTTAAACTCGACTAGCTGAAGTCAAGGGGGATGGGTTAAATGAGATAAACCAAAATAAGAATATTTTATTAATATTTATTAAGAAGTGTAACGTAAGGTTATAATATTATATCTTAAGTCCTCGGAAGGGGGAAAGTGGAAAAAAACAGTTCTCAACATGACAAGTGTCAAGTTGGGAATATGTTGTGGATAGAAGGAAGTTCTCAACCAGATAGGTGTCAAGTTGGGAACATGCATTCAAATGGTTCAGACTTAGTCCATTCAAGGGAAAAACCATTCATTCAATTCAACCACCATGAGCTATGAGGGGAACCGACTGTTCTACCATCAAGAGGATTGTTCTGTCATGCCCGATTGTTCTGGGAGTGATCCCGTTGATGTTGTCATGAGTCGATTGTTACTATGATTAGTTTTTTGAATACTGTCGGAGCTACCTATGTATGACATAGCTTGGAGAGCTTAATTGAAGAGACAGGTTTTTAGTCCCATGGAACGTTGGATTGAAGAGGCGGGTTGTCAAGCCAGTGGAAGATTGCATTCTCTCCAGGTGAGAGAATTGCTGGGAATTATTTCCCGAGGTTTCAAACTATAGTGACTTGGCTCTTATACTTTATGTCTGGCCTGTTGAAGAGGTAAGGGAAGTGGGGTAGCCGAAGGATTATTGAGAAGAAAAGGGGCACACTTCCTAGAGTGGGATAGACATGTGGGGAATGAGAGATTGTAGGTTGTCAGTGTGAATTGGCAACTTTGATGGAATTTCCTACAATTGATTTACCTGTGTATGAGTTACTTGTGAGTGAGTTCTTGTAGAGTGAGATACTTTATCCTGGTTGGGAACCCTTTCCCAAGTGGAGTTTATTCCCATCTTGGGGGTGACCCAATATTGATATTTATGAACAACATGATCTAAGGTTTGGAGGAACGTGGAAGGTTTTCCCGCAATTGGTGTATTTTATTCAAAAGATAAGGGGCAGTTCTATGTTAAATAATGTTGCAAATATACTTATGCAAAATTGTTGTCATGGGTTACGTTTTGTATGTTGTGTTTATAATTTTTCTACAAATTGTGTATAAATATGTTAAGAAAATGTACATAATCATGCATTTTAGATTATCTATATGTTTTTAACTAATGACGGATTTGTGTCAGAACAATTTAAGTGGAATTGCTGGTAAATTGGTATTAGATTAGGTGACTCGAGAAAGTTTTTTAAGTGACACTCCCCATAGGAAGTTTGGAGGTGTGTTACTTGGACACACACAACATGCTAATGCATGTGATTATGTGCATAAAAGAACAACTTGAAAGAAAATTGTTAACATACAAGTGCTTATTTGAATGTAAGTCTAAAATGCATAATAAGAATGCAATCTTATATTCCTTATGGAATATTGGTAAAGAATCTGAAATGACAAAGCTAAGGCTCACTCAAGGTTGAGATCATCTCAAATAGCAATGGATATGAAATAAGGAAGTTGCATGATGAGAAATTTCCATGTGGAGGAATTGTGTGAGAACTCTATCAGGAGAACATAGTCATAATCTTAATGACTATTGGAAAATTATACAATAGAATATAAAGTATATTTGTACAAGAATCCTGGATTATATTTTAAAATATCATGCATGAATGAAAAAAATGCAAATGGATGTTGACCATTATGATTTCTAATGGTAATGTGCAAAATGCATAGGTTCATAATTCATTGTGAACTAAAAGATTGTTGTTGTAGCATGTTGGTTTATCTAGAAAGGTCAAGATGAACTTGACTGAGACTGCTCAAGGAAGAGAGAAAACTGATCCCAAGAGGGATAGATTTCGTAAGCAAAGAAGGATAAAAGGATTAATACTTTTCTCACTCTAAAACTATGAATAATGAGAGTATTATGAGACAAAGTTTTATGCATTAAAATAACAACTGGTGAAAGGAAATTAAGCTAATAAGTATGTTTAAATGAACAGGCTTGATTGAGCCATGTTAAATAAAGGCAATGAGGCCATAGAAATAAATCAGCTAGGATGAAAGTTCCATGTTGTGTAGAAGGAGTTGGAAAAAGGGAAGAATCCCTTAACTCCTTTATTGTTGTCTAATGTGTTTCTCTAGGATAAGAGAAAATTGAAAGGTTGATATGTGAAAATGTTTAATATGTGAAATTGAAAGGCCCACCCAGAAAATTGAAAGGCCCTCCGAGAAAATTGAAATGCTGATATGTGAAATTGAGGGCCCTCCCAACAACTAGCACTCCCAATTTTGACAATTTTGAAACTCTTTTTCTTGGGAGGTGGGGTAATAAGAAAAACCCTTTGCAGTTGTTGACACAATAAAATAACTTGAAGAGAATCCCTGTTGAGACAGTATAGGAATTTTCCACCAGATTTATGAAGGTTTATAACTCCATCCATGTGTTGCATTATGTTGTCATTGATGTCAAATGATTTATGTCAAAGAGTTGATATCGTGTCATAGTATCATTGATGTATTGATTGATTTCCTATGTTTTCATAGATGTAATTGATGTCAAAGATGTCAAGTGGTGTCATAATGATGTATTGTCATGGATTGATGTATAGACAGGATGATGTAAAGGTTGGTCATTGTTGTCTTGTCATGGTTGATAGGAATAACCAAATGGATAAAATCTAAAGTGGTCCCCTTATGGTGAAATCCCTCACAGGAAGACGCTCTTGGATAAATTTATCAAATTTATCCCCTTATGGTGAAATACCTCATGGGAAGATGCTTTGTGAAGTCTAAATGGTTAGGTAGACTAGCAGTGTGGTTAGGGAACCAAAATTTGATTAAGGAAAAATGTAATGAATATTAGTGAATTTGCAGGATAAACTAATCCATATGGATATTATATGTCATGTCGTTTCTGGTGATATGTGGAACATCACATAACTCCTCACAGTTAGAGAGTTATGGCCATGTGAAATTGGAGAACCCTCATGAGTTATCTAGAAGCCTCTAGAAGGTCAAAGAAGTCAAATTATTCTAGAATCTCACAAAAGAAGTTGACCAGTCAAAGTGGTTATTCATGGTTTAAGTGGTTGCAACAAAAAAACAATTAAAAATAAATTAGTTGCAACTATAATTGGAGAGTTTACTATTTGTGGACAAAGTGGTTAAGTGGAAAAAGTGGCTAAGTGGGCAAAGTGGTTAAGTGGACAAAGTGGATAAGTGGAAAAAGTTAGCTAATTGGACAAAGTGGCTAGGTGGACAAAGTGGTTAAGTGGACAAAGTGGCTAGGTGGACAAAGTGGTTAAGTGGACAAAGTGGTTAAGTGGATACTTCTAGAGGAAGCTACTTGGAGAGTATAAATAAGAGAGAAAGGATCTCCCATTTGTATCCATTTGAGCATATTAAATATCTACAAGTAACTGAGGTAACCAAAGGATATATAAGGATAATTTTAGAGGGAAGGTGAAGTAAATAAGGCTGAAATTCAAGGGAGGATAAAGTCTTTTGATGATACTTTCTAAGGTATGTTATTTATAGGTCATCTCACCATTTTCGCAATAAATTTTTTTCTAGAATGATTCATAAAGATAAATATAGAGGATGTTGAGACAACATATCCAAGTAACTGTGCTAAAAATTTTAGCTTGTGCTTCATTGTATTTTGGGAGTTACACTCTGTGGAAAATAGGGTTTGTGGCTAGTCCTGAAACTAGTCTAAAACAAGGGTTTCAGGTAAAACTATCATAACTTATTCATAAGAGATCCAAATTTAGTAAGACCAAATGTGTTGGTTATAGTATTTTATTTATTATGTTTTGTACCATTTTAATTTCCATACAACAAATACTCCATGCGGGGAATTCTCTACAAGTTCACTCTGTAGATTAAGCCAAAATTCAGAAATGTATGCCATTTTTGGTATAACTCATTTTTTGGGAGGTTCCAAGCGGTGAAACCCGGAGGAATTACAAACAAGACACTAAAGAACATCGTGTACCATTTTTAGACCTTTATTCATTACAGATATAGAGTTATGATTTCTTCAAGTTAGGGTTGTTGAGTAATCCAAAATTAGTCATGTGAGACTAAAGTAAAGTTTGATGAAAATGCTAGTTTCTTGTTGTTGAAGTTAAGGAAGGTAAGCAAGTATATGATCACATATACCAGGTATGTTACAGAGTTACATATCAGATTTCAATGATGATATTGATGAGACAGGTTGAGGTGATAGGTTGTTGTGACAGGTTGTGCATAGTTGATGCACTTGTATTGGTATAGATTGTTGGTATAGTTTGACAGACTTATTTTTGTCTACAACCTGGGTCTTGTACTTGAGGGTTGGATTTCTCACATCCTGGTTGGTGCTGAGATATGCATAATGGGTCTTGCATTGAGATTCAATGCTCTCTTGGATATGGTTTTCTATTTCAATTGGTGTTGATAAAACCCCAAGGATTGTAGTCTGTAATACAAAAGAAAATTATACATATATTCGGTGTTCCTTGTGTTATTTATTGTGATGTTGAATAGATATTTATTGTGAATGTATGTAATTGACATATATTTACATGCAAGAAACTAAGTATGAATGGAATTAATAAGTAATGATGTTGTGAATGGTGATTGCCAACTAAAGTTTTGTGAGAAGTGTAAGAATATCCCTCACACTAATTCACCCCCCCACCCTCTCAGTGTGATTGGTGTGTCCAACACCCTTATCAAGTAAAGCCTCCTCCAAGAGCTTCCCAACTCCATTATGTTGATGCATTTGAGAGTGAATTTTCCTTGCTACTAAGAGAAAGAAGGTCCACTTTCATGAGTGATATAATGAACGATGTAATTGAAGTATAAGTGAACCTAGTTGCATTAGGAAAGATTCTGGTCCAAATAGAATACGAAAAGAAGAAGGATAAATAAGAAGCACTACCTTCTACCTCTCAAGCATCAGATGGAAAATTGGAATTGATGGTAAAGGCTATAGAGAAATTGGTATAAATGTTGTCCTTGGATAATAAGCCTCCTGAGCTTCAAGCCAGGAATCTGAATTTTAGAAGGCCTCTAGTTTCTAAAATAAGGTAGAGGGAACAAAGGATTCCAGCTGATCAGCAAGTCAAAACCCCTTTCCAAAATAATTATGCTGCAGAAAATTTTGAGGAACCTCCTGAAGACATTCATTCTTTTAATCTAGAAGAGCCACAAATTTACCTAGTTAAAGAAGTCATTTCTATATTACCTCTGATCCATCACCTTTCAATTCACCAAGTGTCCAATAAATAGTCATTGATTTCTGACCTTTCAGTGACTCCATTTCCCAATGGACTTTTTTTCCACATTGCCACCAAATCTATAAATTCAATATTTCCTTAGAGATATAGCCTTTGGATGAAATTACAAATCAATCCTTCCAATGATTGATTTGAAGAGAGAGCCTTCTATGGTTGGAAGGGCTACCTTCCAGCCTCAAGTTGGTTTGTGGTTACCTTTGTGATTTTCTTCCTTAGTCAAAATCAATTTACAGAGTGATAACAAGTGCAATCACAATCAAACTTTCATGGGTTTCAGTATCCTATAGCCAACAACATTCTCATGTATTAAAATTTTTCACATATTATCCTTTCAATTTTCTCTTATCCCAGAGAAACACATGAGACAACATGAAATGAGTTAAGGTATTCTTCCCCTTTTCAAACTCCTTCTACAGAACCTGGAGCTTTCATCCCAGCTGAGTTATTTCTAAGGCCTCACTTCCTTTATTTAACATGGATCAATCAAGCCTATTCATTTAAACATACGTATTAGCTTACTTTCCTTTCACTGGCTATTCTTTTAAAGCATACAAATCTGTCTCATTATTCAGAGTTTTAGAGTTAGAAAAGTATAAATCCTTTTATCCTTCTTTTCTTATGAAATATATCCCTCCTAGGATCTATTTCCTCTCTTCCTTGAGCAGTGTCAGTCAACATTCATTTGAATATTTTTCACTCATGCATGGTATTTCAAAATGTAATCCATGATTCTTGTACAAATATACTTTGTAGTCTATTGTCTAATTTTCCAACATTCATTAAGATTATGACTATGTTCTCCTGATATATTTCTCACACAGTTCCTCCACATGGAAATTTCTCATCATGCAACTTCCTTATTGCATATCCATCACTATCTGAGATGACCTCAACCTTGAGTCAACCTCAACTTTGTCATTTTAGATTCTTTCCCAATATTCCATAAGGAATATAAGATTGCATTCTTATTATGCATTTCAGATTTACATTCAAATAAGCACTCTTGTGTTAACAGTTTTCTTTCAAGTTGTTCTTTCATGAACTTAATCACATGTATTATCATGTCGTGTATGACCATGTAACACACCCCCAGACTCCTGTTGGGGAGTGTCACTTGAAAAACTTTCTCTAGTCATCAACTCTAATACCAATTTACCAAGAATTCCACTTAAATTGTTCTGACACAACTCCACCATTATTTAAAAACATATAGATACTCTGTAATGCATGATTATGTACATTTTCTTAATAGATTTATACACAAATCATAATAGAATAATAAAAAGAACATAAACGACATAACCCATGACAACATTTTTTCATAAATATATTTGCAACATGATTTAACACAAAACCGGAACTTGTCTTTTGAATAAAATACACCAACTATGGGAAGACCTTCCAGGTTCCTCCCAGCCTTAGACCGCACTGTTCATGAATATCAACAGTGGGCCACCCCTGAGATGGGGATAAAATACACTTGGGAAAGGGTTCCCAACGAGGATAAAGTATCTCACTCTACAGGAACTCAATCATAGGTAGCTCATACACAAGTGACTCAATTGCAGGAAACTCCGTCACAGATTCCAATTCGTACTGACAACATACAGTCTCTCTTTCCCCAAATTCCTGTCCCACCTGAGGAAGTGTGCCCCTTATCTACTCAACAGTCCTTTGGCTGCCTCACTTCCCTTTCAGAGCTTCAGAAACATGCCAGACATGAAGTCTGAGAGCCTTGTCGCTACAGTTTGACACCTCGGGAAATAATTCCCAACAACTCTCTCACCTAGAGAGAATGTAATATTCCATGGGCCTAACAACCCACCTCTTCAATCCAACATTCCATGGGCCTAACAACCTGTCTCTTTAATTAATCTCTCCAATTTATGTCATACACAAGTAACTATATCAATTAATCTCTCCTTACCTTTGATATGATTTATGTCAAAATCATATTCATTGATGAATTCTAACCATCTTCTTTTCCTGGAATTTAGAGTTGGTTGATCAAACAAATATTTCAATCCACTATGGTTTCTCCTCAATTCAAATAAGGTATTTCTTCCACACCTTCAAGGAATGCACTATGGATGCCAACTCCAATTCATGATTTTCATAATGTCTTTCATGCTCCTTCAACTTCCTTAATTCATAGCACACAACATATCCATTCTGAATAAGGGCTCCACCAAGTCCCTCCTTACATGCATCATTGCATACAATGAAATATTCATTTGGATCAACAATCCTCAGTATTGGAGCTCTTGTTAGTAAATTTTTCAAGTGTTGGAAACTCCTTTCACAATCCAATGTGCACTCAAACTTCACACATTTCTTTTGCAAAGTAGTAATTTGGTGTGAAATTCTTGAAAATCCCTCAATGAATATTCTATAGTAACCTGCAAGACCCATGAATGATCTTACTTTAGATATGTTCCTTGGGTTTGGACATCCTTCAATAGCTCTTATCTTTTCTGGATCTACTTCTATCCTCTCCTTGGATATGATATGACCCAAATAATGTATTTGATTCTATTAATATGAGCACTTTCTCAACTTGGCATACAACATATGATCCCTTAAAACCTATAACACCATTCTCAAGTGTTTCTCATGCTCTTCTTCAGACTTAGAATATATCAAAATTTCATCAATGAAGACAATTAAAAACTTTTCCAAGTAATTTCTTAATACACCATTCATGAGGCACATGAATATAGATGGTGCATTTGTTAACCCAAAGGGCACCACTACGAACTCATAATGGTCGTACCTTGTTCTGAAAGAAGTCTTTTGGTGTGAAATTCTTGAGAATCCTTCAATGAATATTCTATAGTAATATGAGTCAATAGAAAAAGTGAGTGACCATTTATGTCAACCTCTATTAGTACCCTCTTAAGAAGCAATGGTCTCCATTGCATCAAGTTCCTCCATCAAATGGGGAAACTTCAACTAAATCTGACTACTGGTGAGCCACTTTTCCTGATGAACAAAATTATTTTCTTTGAAAACCCGATAGAGTTGGATGTTTTGTTGGAGAGTTCTCTTCATATTGGTGTCCATGATATGTGTTGGTGCGGAATTAGAGACTTGAATTATTGGAGGTTACCAACAAAGTTACTATTATAGTCTAGTTGTGCTTGCATATTCAACCTTCCAGAAGGGAAGGTGGTATCAACTGAAGCACAACCGAGACTTGGCATGATAAAGTGAATTATAGAGGACACATCATCAAATATAACACATCATAGCATAGTTCCATACTTATATGTAAAGTGACCATGACATCCTAAGCCTTCAATCAATAAAGACAATGAACACCCTGTGTCACACAATGTTAAAGTAAACACATAAATTACAGAAGTTGCTAAAACAAGAATGCAATTAGTAAATACATAGCACATGACAAATTACAAAAAAACAAGACTAAGTATTCGTCCATAATGTAACATAATTTGTATGCTCGAATACTCCTTTCTATATTATTGTATCTCAGACTGGTGAACATAGGGAATGTCTTTCATATCGCTGGTTACACAACAAAACCATAATTAGTTGTTTTCTTGGAAGATATATCCTAGCAACATAATATCATCTAAACTAATACAACATCGGAATATAAGAAAAATAGTACAAAAAAACACATGTCCATTCTAAAATCCCAACCCTTTCTTGTTACATTTTCCCCAATTTATATCATTTTCTTTATTACGCTCCTCTGGTTTCTTGATTCTATTATTACGCTTTCTTGATTCTAAATCCTTCTGGCATGCACTCAAATCTTCTATATATTTCCTCTTTGTCTTTTGTTACGCTTGAAGATTCTATGATTTTCCTCTTCTTCCTCTAGCTAACGCATTGCTCTTTTTCCTTCCTGGTGCACTGTAAGTTATCTTTAAACCAGTTCTTCAAAATGGAGAGCCAATAGGACCCGACCATAGTCCTTGAATCATCCCAATCCAACCTTTCACCTCTTTTCTCTACTCTCCCTCAAAACAGAGGGCCCAATTCTAGCACAATCTGTAGTTGTTGTTGTCGAAAATTTTCATATTGATCGACTCTTTCCTTCCATTTTCTTTCCAAAATCAATGCACTCAAAAAAAAATATTGTGCGACATTGACATTAGGTACCTCAATATCTGTGGGTTTTCTAACCATCAATGTTTTCCACTCTAGTTCCACAACATAATCCAATTGTTGGATGTTGATATAAGTCTCATGTACTGTCGGTATACACTCCCTGATTTGTTTCATAGCCTCCCACTGAGTGTCATACAATATATGTATTATTCTTATGGAATTCCCTACCATGTATACTTTCTTACGTCCTTGTTGTATGTTTGTGTCCATAGTTGTCTTTTCTTCCCAAAGAAAAATTCTTGTGGAGCAGACAATGGATGTGAAGCTTGAATTCATTCCAAGAAACTTGAACTGGAATGTGACTTCCATAACCTACCATAGACCTGTACTATGTCATGGGTTGGTTTGGGTTCATGATAATTGGAAGGACATTAAACATCCTCTTATCATCCTCCATATTACTAGTGTAGAGTACCAATAAATAACATCTTGAATCTCATGTCTTTAGTTGCAACTATCGGCTGGTGACTTAATACAATTTCACCTTAGGGATGATTCTCGAATGTCCCTTTGTCCTTGGGATTGGGATAAGGGTGTTTGAGAGGTACATTTCTTCCTTGACGTGATGGTGAACACCTGCCCATAACGTCTATATCCAAGATGTTTGGTTGGATTCCCCCTTATGGAGATATGGATCAGGTGGGTCATTTGTTTAAACCTTCGTCATCGACAAATCCTGTAGTGTTTTGGGCTAACTCTTGTAGGATGGGATTTCTCTATTATTCTCAAGTCTTTATGTTGGACATGCAGTCTTGGATGCAATTTTGGGAGAAAAAACCTAAGGATAAGGAAAGTGCATAGGAGAAAGTGCACATAACAAAGTACATAGAAGAAATGGTGCAGAAGGAAGGATAGCGCATAGGACAAATATAACGCACATATAGAAGGATAAAGAAAGAAAGCAAGAGAAGGAAGGAAAAAGGACGATAATGCGCCTTTCTAGAAATAAAAGAACAACAAAAAATTTGTATAAAGAGAGAAAAGTAGAAGAAAGAAAATGACCAGTGAACTGAAGTTGGCCATGCCATGCATTATAATGGGCTATTTTGGGATAGATAAGAATAGGGAATTAATCCCTAGATTTTGGGTATAAATATGTAACGGGTGGGGTGAAAAAGAGTCTAGAGATATATGGAGAGTGAGAGAGATAGTGGGCTAGAGAGAGTTTGTATAATCTACAGAGGTTGGGATTATGCAAGAATCATGAATGTAATATGTTGTTAATACTAATAAATCCAGAGTTGAGAGATAATGTTTCACCTTGTGTTCTTTATTGGTTTATGTGCATTTATCAATGATGTTGTTATATTTCGTAGAGTAGACTTAACTTATGAATTGATTATGCTTCCATATTCATTAATGATTGTGATAATATCTGTAATAATCACACACATACATAAGCTAGAAGAAGGAACAATGACGCGAATATACACCTCCCTTTCACTTATCATGTAGAATCCTAGTTCATCCAGTCCCCATAGATACCTTGGGTGAGACTTCATCTGCGCAAGTAGGTGATGTCAAAAGAACCAATGTCTTGTGGGTTTGTTGGTCATAGTTAACCAGAACCTTGGGTCTTACAACATGTGTGCAGACCATAGGAGCCCAAAAAATGTTTTCATTGTCGAGACCGAGACATTATGACTAATGAGATGTTTTGGAGGCTGACTAAGAAGGAAATCACAGACTGGTTGGAAAAAAAGAACAGGAATTTGCATGATAGGAGAAGAAGAAACCTTAGATGAGTGACAAGTAACGGATGAAAAAGTATGTGTTCATGGATCTGCATGAAATTTTCTCTGGAGCAATTCCAAAAACTATGACTGAGTGGCTAGAAAGGTTGGTAGAGAAGACATGAAGGTTTAGTGCTATAGCACCAAATAATTGGACTACTAAATTGGTAAGACAAATGAATTCGTTAAGTAACCCAACTACTCAAGAAATTTATTTTCTGGTTAGATAGTGTACTGGGGGGTTATGTTATAGAATTTGTAGTAGATAGCATTCAGTCATACAACATTGCAAAAATAAAAAATTTCAAAGGTCCACGCGGAAGGTTCTTGAAATATTTCAATATGTAGATAAATATGTTGTGATGTGAAAAACACCTGATGATTATGAATTTTGACAACTAAAAGGGATTTTCACACATAGAGGAGCCAGAGGATGATAGGGGAATCATTTGAGAGAAGGAATAAATGAACATGGAATGAAGGGACTGAGGATGAAAGAGGAAAACATACGAGAGGAAGAATACAATTTTGGAGAGTTGCGTGGAGGACGAAGGTACAAGAGTAAAAATATTGGGGCTGGGAGAGAAGAGAAACACAATGAGAAAAAAGAAAGTGAACCTTGTGCATAAGTCTGAATCATGGAGATACCATATGTAGGAGGAAAAGAAGAATGGTCTCAGTCTAGTCCAGTGATAAAGGAACCAGTAAAATCTACTAATACAGAATCGTGTGTTGAATCCACAACCCCATGTGTGTCACCACAATCAGAGATAATAGTTGAATATTTGTCAAAACCTGTCATAGTTAATCAAGGAGTATAGAGTAGTAGTAGTCAGAATAGTGGGATTAGTGCACATAGCCAAAGTCATAATATGAGTCCAATAACATCACCAAGAAGAGGGACTACACAAGCCAACATGGCGGGAGTAGATAATACTCTTAGACTTCATGAATTCAAGGGCGTGTGTGAAACAGTTTGGGTTGCTAAAAACATATAGGATGATTCCATAAAAATTGTGCACTTAGCAATGAAATTTAGAAGTTGTGTGTTGGTATGATATATGAAGTTACAAAGTGTTATGCCTACAATATAGGGAAAGACTTTGGCATAAATAAAGAAAGCACTATTAAAGGATTTCAAAAAGATAAAGTTAGAATCGCAGTACATAACCGAGCTAAAAGAGATCAAATAGGTACAAACAGAGTCCATATGGGAGTTTGATCAACACTTTAAGGATGTAATGGAGAGATTGAATTTCCAAATTCTATATCAGAAACATCAAGAGTGGTTTATTATTGGACTTCTACCACACATTTGGAGGGCCCTGATTCAACAGAAGGTTAGTTCACAGCCTAAGGTGCTAGAAATTACAATTAAACTAGAGGCATCATCGATAGAACACACAAGAGGAATGGCACCGATTCAGACATATTTGGATGCATTAACAATTTAGTTTTCTGAGCTTACCAAAGGAAGGGAGAAATGAGAACAATTGTGGTATAACAAATGTAGGACATAGGGCCATCAAAAGGAAAAATTCCCATCATTCACACATTATTTAGCAACTAGAGTACCAAATCCACTACTAGGAGGGGGATACTACAAGATATGTAAGAAATGGGGACATCACCACATGGAGTGTCCATTACTATAAAAGTATCAAAGTACACCCAATAACTTGTTTTTCAACTTTTTCAAGTCGGTAGGGAATGAAGAGAAGGATTGTCATGTGTTCGATCTACTATGGGAGCACACATAAGATATGTATAGAATCCAAGAAGAGAATACTGGCACATGAGGAGGTGGTGCGCAATATAACAATCAAAGAGGGTTCAATAAAGGGAACAAAGGGAACTTTAGTAGAGGCCAGGGAATATAAACTTTAGGTAGAGGAGGACACAGACCAATTATCTGTTATAACTCTAATAAACCAAGACATTTGGCCTGCGATTTCTAGAATCCATGTACGACGTCCACATACTGCAGAGAACTGGATCACGCGATAGAATAATGTACTCAACTAGTTGTGAAATGGAAGAACAAAGGAAACCAAAATCAAACTTTGAATCAGAATGTGTAGATGATCTCAGCTGAAAGATGTAATGAAGGACCAAAAATCACAATCATTACATGTGGAGGAGCTAGGACAGGAGCCGATATGGAAACTTGAAGACACCAGATAGAGCAGTGGGTAAAGAAGTTAGCAGGGTCTATACCAACATTCTATCCCTAGCAGGAAAAAGAGACATATCAGAGCGCAAGAAAGGAAATACTTGGACCACATGGGGGAGCATAAACATCATCACTGCCTCATATAGAAGACCTAATTGTATGAGAAAATTCAAGTGCGCAAGTAAGTACACTAACATAATTCTTAAAGCGTTGTGTAGAACTGATGAAGGATATAATTGTGCTAGGTATTTTATATAGCATGATTGATCACTGCATAAAAGGAGGGGACACCCCTGTCACACAAAGAATGATAAATAAGGTATTACGGAGGAAGAGAACCAACGAAGAATTTAGGTTCAATGTGCATATTGGAGAATACGATGTGGATAATGTTATTTTGGACTTAGGATCTGATGTAAATATGATAACTAAGAAGACACGGGAGATGATGGGAGAACCTGAGCTATTATGATCCCATGTTCAGTTAATACTTGTGAATCAACATGAGATAATCTCGATTGGGAGACTAACAGGAGTAGCCATGAACATAGATGGGGTGCACGTCATGGAAGACTTTGAAGTTATTGAGATAGTAGATGATAGTCAACCATATCCAACACTAATGGGGTTGGAATGGGCATCCAATAACCAGGTGATTATTAACTTGAAAAAGAGGGAAATAATATTAAAGGTTGGGGATTTGAAAGTTACTCCACCTTTGGACCCATGAGAAGGAAAGAGATACACAGAGCCAACAAGAGAAAAGGACATTGACAAATTATACAATCTAACAGTGCAGATGGAAGATTACGTTGACCCCACAACAAATGGTGCACTAATTTGGAGAAGTATCAGTTTGTGTGCATCAGATTTAGAAGTCGGTCTGGAAAATTGGCAACAGAGGATGCATGAAGTATCAAATAGATTATGTGCGCAGATAACCTGATCCTTGCGTTGGATAGGAATAGAGATATGTAATCCACCCAGTTATGATGGACTGAATGAGATTGGAATATTTATAAAATAATTTGAGTTAAAGGTTCCTGAACAACAAAGGATGTTGGTGTTGGATGTCATCTTAAAGGAAACTCCAACAAGGTGGTGGGATGCACATAGAAAGGAAATGAAATATTAGGCACAGTGTAATATACTTATGTAGATACATTTTGGGCCCGAGCAAGAAGAATATGTGCAAAAATACATAGGAGAAAGTGACCCAGAAGGCCACTTAGCAAGATATAAGGCCTTATGGTATGCAGTACCGAAAATAGAGTGGATGTATAGATTCATACACACGTTGGAAACAATCCCGAAGAATTAGTATTTATAATTGAAGATGCGTAGGGATACAACAAGCTGGGAAGAATTGGTTGGGAGATTCGAAGTCACATTCACATTCGAACATGAATATCCCTCCATACATACAGCACTATAGGACATTCGAAAAAATATATCCTTGGAGATAGACATGATGGAAGTAGTATATTTATGTAGTGCACATAAAGCTAAGATGACAATCAAGAAGCTATTAGAATGCTATAATGTCACAAAGGAAGAATGTGACGATGCGGATCCCAAGAATGTCCAAATACCTGAGAAATAAGGAACACGTGAATTAGAAAATCCATATCTTTCATCCGCTATGTATGAACAACCCATCAAGATGAAAAAGGTCAATATTGGGACAACAAAGAATCCTAAGTTTGCGTAGATAAGAGATTATTGGAACGATGAGACAATTGAGAAGTTTGTAGACTTATTGATGGAATATCAGGCTTTATTTCCAACCACATTCTCAGAGATGAAGGGGATAGCAGGTGACTTAGGTGAGATGAATATCCCACTAAAACCAAGAGTTAAGCCAATACAACAAAGACCTTACAGGTTAAACCTGAGGTAAAAGGAGAAGGCCAAGGTTGAAATAGACAATATGATAGACGTAGGTGTTGAGTCTCTATTTTGACATAGATAATGCTCTATCTTACCCTATATCTAAGCCCTTTTGCCTCTGTTATAAACCTATACTGGACTAATCCCTCCCAAAACACATGCCTAATAGCTATGTCATGTCCACAAGGGGTAATTGATGATTTAAAGCATGTTTGTTCAACTTTCTTAAATTAATTCGATTGAAAGTGTTTTATTTTGTATAGTCCTAATAATTTGATTTATGAGCAGTCTATCCGGCACTACCAGACACTGTGTAATCTGGTACCAAATCCATTCCAGTACCCAAGATAGTTTTAATCTGGTACCAAATCCATTCTGGTACCAAGACGTGTGCTATTTCGGTACTACTTGCTCTTCTCTATTCCGGTACTAGACTCACGACTGTGTGCAATCCGGTACCAAAAACTCTGTTTCAAGAATGCACCAATTGAACCAGAATAATGGTGAATATTTCGAGAAGACAGTTGGATAGAAGCACCCGAGTCAGTTTTCCAGTTGCAAGAGACTCCATCGCTCATGCACTTCGTGTCATGAGGATGGAGTCAATTCCTAAAAATTCGATGTAAATCATAAATCTGAAATCTCCCAAATAGTTTAATTTTTATCCATAGATATTGATAGTATCAGCTTACCTTATATAAGGAATGCTGTATAGATGATGGAAAAGGGGATAATAGTGAATGTGAAAAAAGTATACTATAAGAACCAGACAATACTTATCATTGTCATGTATGAAGTAAAAGACTGTTGATCCAATTCCAGCTGAATTAATACAAAAGATCTTTTATGTCAATTCTTCGATGTGAGTGAAAATTTTTAGTCTATTACTTCCTTAATAGGTTCCTTCTTGGTTCGGCAAAGGCCCACTTCCCCAACTAAGGTAAACCTCCTTGTATATGTTTGTGTGGATAGTTTACAACAGTGTGTGTGTGATTGGTCTTTACTTCATTTTCAGGATTGAGCATTGAGTTAATCATTTTGGATTGGTGTGAATAAGAAAGTGTTAGATTGAATAGACATTTCATTCTCAGATTTTGAAGGTAGCTATTTCATAATTTGAAGTGTGGGACCGATATTTTGAGTTTGTGACTGTAGTAGATCTGGTAATCGCAAGGGACTAAGAAACTTTATATTTCATCTTCATGTTCTGTAATAAAGTCTTTCAGTTATACTAAACTTTCCTTGTGCTGGTTTGATTGAATTACATGAGGTTGAAGTTGGCTTTTGTTTCGAGAATGGTTGGAATTGATTGTTTTAATTGCTAGATGAGACAAGCTTCTTAAAGTTCATCTTTTGAATTCAAGCGCATGAAATGTACAAACTTGTTTCTCTACAACAACATCTCTTTGATTGAATGTTTGTTTAAGTTTCATTATCAGTTTCTCTTCTAGGTTCAAAGAATACTTTGAAGTATTTAGAAATCTTAGAAACAAGATTTTTATGTTATTAATTATTTCCTATATGCAACAGAATTAGGTAGGTTACTTGTTCTCGGCACATATAGTGTAACGACTCTTTCGATTATGAATCCTGGATTGACATTTAAATGAGTGTGAGATATACATTGAACATATTTACACACCAACATTTTGGTGCCATTGCCAGGGAGTTGTAAACGGTAATAGGTAGCATACTTTTTATTGGTTTGATGAAGTATTGGATTGGATTGGTTTGATGAAGTATTGGATTGGATTTGAGGATAATATGAGGGTAGAGAGAAGACGGTAAGACAAAAGGTAAGAACCTGTGCATCCACTTTGGTAGGGTTGCTCCAAAGTTAGGTTGTCCTCCTACCTTTAATTAGGAATCTTCATTTTCATTTATTTCATTTTTTTATGAGTAGGTACAAGGATAATAAAGGTAGATTTATTTCTCCTAAAATCTCAGAAAAACTAGAAAATAAAACAACAAAGAAAACCCCCCCTTATACTAATTCATCAAAAACTCATGCAGGAAAATTTCTCAAAGGAGAGAGCTCAAAGACAACAATTGCAACAACAACAAAAGGCACTAGATCTGAAGCCACTTTTCAGATTAAAGACATAAGGCAGCAAGAAAGGGAGGAAGCATTGGCGACCCCATCTAGAGGAGAAACTGGAAAATAAGCAGAGGTGGTAATAGAAGAGGTTGCATCTGTTGTTGGGAGGCCACAAAAAAACTTGGAATAGCCAGAGATACCAGGTAACCCGGTGGTGGAACCATCACTCAGTGCAGAAAATTCACCACCTCCCTACAGATTGCTTGGAAACATGGCAAAAGAAGAGGGAAACATAGGGAATGAAACATAGACATTTGGATTCCCCATACTGGATATTGCTAAAGACATTGCTATGAAGAACATTCCATTCTCTTCACTTCCTCATTTTCGAGGTATGTCGACAGAAGACCCTGACTCATTTTTATTTGAATTTGACATATTGTGTAGGAGCTATAACTACATAGATAATGCTAAAAAATTAAAACTTTTCCCAGCCACACTAAAAGATTCGGCACTGCGGTGGTTCATGAGCTTAGGGGGACACACAATTTTGTCTTGGGATGGTATGAAGGATACCTTCCTCCAGAAATACCAAGATTATTGCAGACCTAGGGACACTAGGAATGATATATTCAAAATGCGGCAATCAGAAGAAGAAAGATTAGAAGACTACCTAGAGAGGTTCTTATACAATTACCAAAAGACTAAGCAGTTTTCAATAGATACAAATATAGTTAGGACTGTCTTTCTAAAGGGTGTGAGGGATGATTGCATTAAAGTGTTAAACCTCATGAGTTCTGGGGACGTATACCAAAAGCCATTTGCAGACATAGCAGAGTATTGTAAAATATACTCTTGCAGTCAAGCTAAAATGGGGAAAAGTATAAGGGACCCTACCAACAGAATTTCTAAACCCACATCCAGAGGTGTCATGAGGATTGAACTAGGAAATCTATTGGAAAAATTTAAAACATATATCCTAAACACCATCAATTCCCAACTAGATACCATGAAAATTAAAAGAAAACAAGAGGAAGAAAATGTTGCGTTAACAATTTTCTGTCATCAATGTAGGAGGAAACACCCTGAAAAGGAATTCCCCCTCAATGTTATTGAAATCTATGGTCTTTTCATAGAGGACTATCCTACTAACGAATTCCCTACTCTTCCCGGACTCAAGGCCATGTTCAAGGGAGGAGGAGAACCTGAGACATCCTACCCCCCTAGGAGACCATGGAGACAAAAAAACCCTGGCATGTTTGCCGAACCAATTACAAAATACCCCCAATAGAAATGGGTACCCCCCATGTCTTATCCTTAGTGGTCGACACAAACCCAACCTTGGCAACAGGGGTGGAGAGGACTTGTATATGAAAATTTCCCCTTTCAACCAAAAAATTTTCCCTCCTATCCACAATATCCTTCGAATATTTCACAGTTGCTCCCAGGATTTAACCCCCCTGCTCTTCTTCCACCCCCACAACTACAACAACCACTTGCACTACCCATGAATCCAAATATGCAGCAACCAATGCAAGTTGCACCCATCCAAAACCCTCCTCGATCTACCCCTATTTCTGCACAACCTATCCCTAACCCAAATAACAGACCCACACAACCTATACAAAATGTTGAAGTACAAACCTTTCCTACATATGTAATAACACCAGCTCCGTTTAATGGAATTGAATTAAGACGAGGAAGGATTGTAAACAAAAAAAATCCCACTATGGTCATTCAAGAAGAATAAGTGCATAATCACACAAACCAAGAAGAACAAATAGATGTCCAAACGGTTCAAAGAGAAGAACAAATGACTGATCCATTGAATGAAGAAAGAAACACTCAAGTACCACAAGAAATCCCTTCTCCCAACTCTCTTGCAGTAGAAACACCCCATGAAATGAATCCCCCTTACCCAGAAAGGTTGCTCGTAAAGAAAACTGAGGAACCTCTAGAACATAATCTAGAGACTGAACTCTGGAATATATGTGTAAAGATCCCACTAATACAGGCCATTAAAGACATACCTATCTATGATAAAATTGTAAGGGACCTTTGCATTAAAAATCCATGGAGAAAGAGGAAGGAACCTCCTATCATACGGGTGGTAGGGCAGTTATCCGAATTTATAATAGAAATGCTTTCCAAGTATAGTGATCCAGGGAACCCAGTGGTAACCATAGAAATCAATGGTGTTGCCTTAGATCACTTAAGAACTACACAAACTTTGCTAGAGATTGCAGATAAATCAATCATCACCCCAACAAGAAGTTTATATGATATAAAAGTGACATTGGCCTCTTGGGAATACCCTATGGATTTCTTGGTAATCCATCCCAAATCCCCCAAACCAAGACACCCAGTGGTACTCGGCCGACCTTGGTTGGCCATTGCTGATGCATTCATCAGTTTTCGATCTGGATAAATGACAATTTCCAATGGCACTCAAAGTCAGAAACTTATCCTTTCCCCCCCTGCCCAACCAACAACTGAAGTTCCTCTCTGGTTGGAGAATCCTTATGGGGAGGAGGACTGTACTCAACCCTTGTTGACACTTGAACAAGTAAAAGGAGTACAAGAACACTACGAAGAAAAAATCCTAAGTCTATTCTTGGCTGCTTCGACATGCATTGACTATCCCCAATCTTTCCCTAACTACACACACATATTTAGCCTTGAATTTCAAGAAACTTGGCACCCTTCCACTTCTACAATATCCACTCTTTCACAAGTAGAGGAAGGGAAGGAATATTCTATCCAAGCTATTGAAATCAGTCCTGGGAAGTCCTTATTGAAATCAGTCCTGGGAAGTCCTTATATCTCAATGCCATCCTAAAAACAAATCAACAACAAAAGCTGGTACAAATGATTCAAGGGCAATCTGATGCATTTGCATGGGATTACTCTGACATGAAAGGGATCCACCTAGATACTTGTATGCATCATATTTACACTAATGATTAGATCGGACCTGTCCAACAACCCCAGAGAAGAATGAACCCAGCCTTGAAAGATATAGTAAAGGAATAACTCCAAAAACTCTTACAAGCCAATTTCATTTACCCTATATCAGATAGCAAATGGGTCTCCCCATTAGTTATTGTGCCAAAGAAAAAGGGGAAATGGAGGATTTGTGTGGACTTTCGAGAACTAAACAAGGCCACCTATAGGGACTACTTCCCTATACCTTTCATAGATCAGGTCTTGGACACTTTATCTAGGAAGAGGTACTTTTCTTTCCTGGATGGGTTTAGTGGTTACAACCAAATACAAATTTCACTAGAAGACCAGGATAAGACCACATTCACTTGTTCTTGGGGAACCTATGAGTATAGGGTTCTCCCCTTTGGGTTATGTAATGCTCCTACTACCTTTCAGAGGGTTGTCTTGTCTATTTCTCCGATTTGACCAATGATTGTGTGGAATTCTACATGGATGACTTCACGGTATATGGGGATGATTTCCAATAGGCATTGGATAATTTGAGGATGGTACTGGTTAGATGTAAAGATACCAACCTCTCACTCAGTCACGAAAAATCGAGAATACTACTTATTGAAGGAATTGTTCTAGGTCACCACATCTATGGTACAGGAATAAGAGTAGACCCTGCCAAAATCGACATTATTTCCCAAATTAAGATCCCTAGCTCACAAAAGGAAATCATAAGTTTCTTAGGGCATGCCAGCTACTATAGGAGGTTTATTAAAAATTTTGCAAACCTAGTTTCCCACCTTTTCAAAATACTAACGAAAGATGTTGAATTCTGTTGGGATGAGCAATGCCAAATCTCCTTTGAAATCTTAAAAACAAAACTTTCAAGTGCCCCTGCTTTGAGAGGTCCAAAATGGTGTCTTCCTTTTCATATCTGTACAGATGCCTCAGATACCTCTTTGGGAGATGTATTAGGACAAAGGGAAGGGCATATTCCTTTTTCTATATACTTCATTAGTAAGAACCTCTCACTTGCTGGAGCAAACTATATTGTCACAGAGAAATAATTTTTATCAGTAGTACATGCCATCAACAAGTTTAGGCACTATATAACAAGATACGCAGTTTTTGTGCACACTGACCACTCAGCTATCAGATTTCTAATGAATAAACCTGTTACAAATGCTAGAGTAACTAGATGGCTATTGTTACTACAAGAATTCAATATCACTATCATAGATAGGATTGGAAGAGACAACTTGGTTGCTGATTTCTTGTCTAGGATTATCCATACAGGTGACAGTACTCCAGTAGATGATGATTTTCCCGATGAGAATTTATTTTACATTTCTACTTTCACCCCTTGGTAACCGACAAGCTGCCTCAAGGTATGACATCCATATAAAAACAGAGAATCATTCAGCTAAGTGCCAATTATATTTGGCATGAGGATACCCTATACCGAACGGGACCTGATTTGGTAATCAGAAGATGTGTCCGAGAAGATGAAATGCAGGATATCTTCAGATCCTACCATGATGACCCATGTGGAGGGCACTTTGCTGACAAAAGGAAAAATTACAAAATCCTACAATCTGGCTATTATTGGCCGACCATTTTCAAAGATGCAAAGAAATACATGGCCAGCTACGATGATTGCGAAAGAATGGGACAACCTACAACAGTTGACGAAATTCCACTCCAAGCCCAAGTAGTAATCGAACCCTTTGAAAAATGGGCCGTATATTTTGTAGTACCTATCAATCCCATGTACCGCAGAAAAAAAATACATATTAGTTTTCACAGACTATGTAACAAAATGGGTAGAAGCCAAGGCCCTGTATTCAACTAATGAACAATCTGTTGTAGACTTTCTCTTTGAGGAAATTTTCACTCGTTTTGGGGTACCTCAGGAAATAGTCACTGACCAAGGGACACAATTCACCTCAATTTGGTCAAGGCTCTTACCGAATAATACAAGATCAAACATAGAAAATCTTTGCTGTATCACCCCCAAGCCAATGGCCAAGTGGAATCGACCAACAAAGTGATAGAGGCCATCCTCACTAAGACTGTTCAACTGCATCAAAAAGACTAGGCTGATAGGTTTCTTGAGGCCTTGTGGGCCTACAGAATAGCCTGGAGAAATACAACAGGCCATACACCTTATGAGTTGGTGTATGGGAAGCAGGTACTACTGCCCATAGAGTTTTAGGTAAAGACCTTCAGAACTGCCATGCAATTAGGAATGGACCTGAATGAAGCTAAAAAACAGAGGCTATTACAATTGAAGGATCTTGATGAGATAAGACATGATGCTCTACAAATAACCACCCTAATACAAGAGAAAAGGACCAAATGGCACGAMAAGTACATTAAAAATAAGCCCTTCCAGCCAGGTGATTGGGCCCTCCTATATGATAGCATATTCAAAAATTTTAAAGGAAAAYTGTCTACCAAATGGATGGGGTCCTATGAGGTTGATATAGTCTATGACAATGGTACAGTAAGGATAAACACTATAGATTAAAATCAGACTTCCCTTGTTGTAAATGGACATCGACTGAAGGTTTATGACAAACCTCTATCAAAGGATGATTTTGTCAAAAATGTTCTTCAGACTTCCGAAATGAAACTGGTAAGCAAGAGGGTTTCTCCTCCTGCTGACCTACCATAGTAAGTTCAAATTGTATAAATTCATTTTCTGTACATAGGTGTGTCATGAGATGAAGTTTTTCTTTATTTTTGGTGTAACTAACAAAGGCAATTTTTTTTTTTTTTTTGGTGGTGTTCCCATGTAGATAAACAAATAAGGAGGACAACTACCAGAGAGAGTCTTCTTTAATTTTTCCAGACTCTTTAAAATTGAAAATATCAGTGAGCAGGAACTGGCCCGGGATCGATAAAAATCCACGGGATAGTATAGAGAGTCTTCTTTAATTTTTTTAGACTCTTTAAAATTGAAAGTACCGGGGAGCAGGAACTGGCCCGGGCTCGATAAAAATCCACAGGACAATATAGAGAGTTTCCTTTAAATTTTTCAGACTCTGTAAAATTGAAAATACCGGTGAGCATTAACTAATCTGGGCTCAATAAAAATCCACATAAAAGTAGTAGTTAAGATTATTATTTTATTGTAATAAAAGAGGAAATGCCAGCAAAAGCGTGGTCACCTTGGTTCCAGAAGAAGAGGAGTTCTGTCATCTCAGTCACTGGTCATTACAGAGTACCCTCCTATTACAAAGATTTCCTGCATTATTACTCTATAAACTTTGGCAACTACATGGTTTTTCAGATGAATTTGACCACAGAACACCAACTATTCCTATAAATCACTATCACTAGAATCAATGTAAAGATTTTTAAGCTCTAGAAAAATGTTCATTTTTGTGCTTATCTTGCATCAATGATCACCTCTATGTATGAAGGGCCACCCCTATACAAAATCATCTCGTTGTGCCTATCTGGTACCAGATCCTATCCAGTATAAAAGAAGGGACCCTGCGCTATTCTGGTACTAAGTACCAATTTTACACACAGGTGATCCGACACTTAGGTAATCCGGTACTCAGGTGATCCCGTACCAACTACAAATTCTACACACAGGTGATCTGGTACTCAGATGATCCCATACCAATTTCAACTCGGTGCCCAGGTGATCCAGTACTTAGATGATCTAGTACTGGTAAGAATATGACGAGTAACTTTCATCATGTTTCCAACTCGCTGTACAATTATTAGTGCTAGGACATACAGATTCAACACTTTTTTTCGTGTTATTTAAAGGAATTAGACTAAATATGCATTTAGAACATCTGATTTCTCTTGGATCATGACGTACCCCTATTTTGTCACGAATTTCTGTAGAAACCTTAGACCTCACTTCCGTGAGGAGGAAGTGTCCTACAAAATATTAAGAGTGCAAAGTCATGATGTCTTTTATCGGATCAAACTCATACTCCCTCTGTCTATACAGTAAATAAACCCCATGATTCGTTGTCATACTATATGAGACGACATGAACCATGAATCACAACATATCGAGAAATGATCCCAACCGATTTCATATACACGAGTCCCAATCATAACAACCACATCCTTCCGTGAATATCCTTCGACACCAAGCTTCCCACGAATCTGGAAATCGTTAGTAGATCCGACCTACCTCACCATATCATCATGATTATCGATGTGACCATTGTAATCTACACTTCCATTCATAAACACTCTTCTGGATGGCTCTGCCATCCAGATGAGCGTTATTTACCATTGTTGTCACACCATCTACAGACACCCTATGCCTTCGTATCCCTTGCATATTTTTCCCAACCGATACTCTATCATCCGGTACTCAATCCTTGACCCTCTGTCCGTGATTTATTCACCCGAGAGAATTGTTTAAGCTAGCATGGGGGTTGACAGGCATGAGCCCATATTTCAAATATATAGAGAAACAACAAAATATCAGGCTTGAAAGAAAAAATATGAACAAGTAGGGTGGGTGCCATTCTTGGAGAAATTTAAAGGTCATCATGAGGGAATTTCTCTCGTCTTTGAGTAGACATATGATGGAGAAAATGTGCAACTTGGGGATGTGAAGTTAACAATTACAGAGGCCACTATAGAAGAAGCTACAGGTCTCCCGATGGCTGGAGAAAAATACTTCAAGAGAGTGATCATTAACAAAAATCTCTGTCAAAAATTCCTCAAGCCATAACATCACAACCCTGATTGGACGAAAGGCATCCCTCGAAGCTACATCAAAGAAGAATATTGGACGATGCTTATAACTCTGTAGCAATTCCTCACCTACGAAGGAAGGTATGTCGTGACCTTCATTTATCATTTAAATCTTTATCACATTTTGAGGGAGGACCATAGATTAAATTTCCCTACTTTTTATGGATGAGTTTAAAGAAAATGGCAAGAGGGGTGAGGCCAGTTTCCAAGAAACCTTAGACTAGCCTTCATCAACACGGTTTAATCAAAATTATGGTTGTTCATGCTTTAAAAAACAAGGGGGTGGTTGGAAGTAGTTACTCCAACAGAGTTTCTCTCAAGAAAAATCCAAATCGGTTGAGACACGGGAGGCAGGGACACATAGTGAAGGCTCAAGCAGAAAGGCAAAGAAAGACAGAAAAATGACATCAGGAGGTAAAGAAGACACTGCTATGCCCAACTCATCTCAGCCCATTGAGAAATCAATGACATAAAAGTCTGTCATAGGGGAACTTGTTATATCAAGAAAGAAGAGATCCACTCAATTCCAGAGAGTAAGTCCTACCTCGGTTCAAAGGAGTAAAAGACGAAAAGAAGGCTCATAACCAGTGGTCAATCGGATAGCATTCCTGAAACAATTGTGGAAATGTCATCAGAACCAGCCAGTCAAATAGAGAAGACCCCTGGCTTCCATTTACAAAGCAAGAAAAATTCTACACAAGATAAAGTGTCTAGATCGATATTGTGCCCTAAAGACCAACGATCATAGAATAAGAAACAAAAGAAGGAGGAGATAGATCAACAGGATATTTTACTAGAGCCAACTGTAAAACCCCCTCCAAAATCCTCTAAAGAATTGAAAAGTATTTCTGAAGTTACTTGGCCTTCCCAAAACTCAGTTGGTGAACTGAAGGAGACCGCTAAGGTGACAAGTAAAAATAAAAATAAACTAGAAGGAAAGGAGGCACAAGTTCCAGAGCCCATGCCTCAATCTTCTAGGATAGGAATACGGGTTTGCCAACAGAAGCAAACCGCAAAATTTACAATTCAAGCCCGCAAGATAAAATTCAAGTCAACACAGGAGGAACAGTTGTCTAGGCCTACCCCTGTCAGTAAATCTAAGAAAAGGAAACTGTTTGAAGAAACCCCTACCTCTGTCATCAAGTCTAAGAAAGCCTCGCTGCCCATACACAGGACCACTAGAAGTATGGCCAAATAGGTGACAACTCCAAACATACCTTCTCCTCAAAGAGAATCCATGGATATTCCAAGTTCTCTAGAAAAAGGGAGTGGTTGGGGAGCTACCACAAGAGAAACAGAAGGACTGGTAACAATAAGTGAGATAGAAGGGTTGATGATAGATACTTTGATGGATTTGAGGAAAGGAAAAGAAGCTCGAGAGGTGGTAACTCAGGAAGCACTCACATCGAGTCCAGGAAAGTCCCTGAGAAGACGAAAGATGATAATAAAGGCTCTGAGGAGTCTGAGGAAAGAAAAAGAGGCTCAAGAGATGGTGGCGAAGAAAGTACTCATACCAATCCCAGACAAGTCCCTGAATGAACAAACATTATTAACAGAAATTGAGAGATTGAAGTAAGAAGTTGAAGAATACAAAATACTAGACAGGCATATCAAGGCAGATAATGAAGAATTGAAAGAGCATCATGCAGAGGTCTCTACCAAACTTAACAAGGTCTTGCGATTGATCCATTACACTAGGGTGATCAAGAAGGAATTGAAGAATGAAGCTTCTGGTGTTAACATCTTGCAATTTGAGGAATGACAGAGGAGGGTCCAATTGTGCATAAAGTTTTTGGGTATTAGTTTTTGATAACATTGCATGAGGACATGCGACATCTTTAGCATGGGGGAAATGTTGAGTCTCTGTTTTGAAATAAATAATGCCCTATATTACCCTATATCTAAGCCTTTTTTCCTATGTTATAAACCTATACTGGACTACTCCCTCCCAAAACACATTCTTAATAGCTATGTCATGTCCACAAGAGGTAATTGATGATTTAAATCATGTTTGTTTAACTTTCTTAAATTAATTTGATTGAAAGTGTTTTATTTTGTATAGTCCTAATGATTTGATTTATGAGCAGTCTATTTGACACTACCAGACACCGTGTAATCCGGTATCAAATCCATTCCAGTACCCAAGACAGTTTTAATCCGGTACCAAATCCATTCCGGTACCAAGACGTGTGCTATTCGGATACTACCTGCTCTGCTCTATTCCGGTACTAGACTCACGACTGTGTGCAATCCGGTACCAGAACCTCTGTTTCTAGAATGCGCCAGTTGGACCAAAATAATGGTGAAGATTTCGAGAAGACAGTTGTATAGAAGCTCCCGAGTCAGTTTTCTAGTTGCAAGAGACTCCATCGCTCATGCACTTTGTGTCATGAGGATGGAGTCGATTCCTAAAAATTCGATGTAAATCTTAAATGTGAAATCTCTCAAACTGTTTAATGTTTATCCATAGATATTGATAGTATCATCTTACCTTATATAAGGATTGTTTTATAGATGATAGAAAAGGGGATAATAGCGAATGTAAAAAAAGTATATTGTAAGCACCAGACAATACTTATCATTGTCATGTATGAAGTAAAAGACTGTTGATCCAACTTACCAGCTGAATTAATACAGAAGATATTTTATGTCAATTCTTGGATGTAAGTGAAACGTTTTAGTCTGTTAGTTCCTTAAGAGGTTCCTTGTTGGTTCAGCAAGGGCCCACCGCCCCAACTAAGGTAAACCTCCTTGTATACGTTCTGTGTGTTTATGTGGATAGTTTATAGTAGTGTGTGTGTGTGATTGGTCTTTACTTAATTTTCAGGATTGAGCATTGAGTTAATCATTTTGGATTGGTGTGAATAATTAAGTGTTAGATCGAATAGACATTTCATTCTCATATGTTGAAGGTAGCTATTTCATAATTTGAATTGTGGGACTGATATTTTGAGTTTATGACTGTAGTATACCTATTATCGCAAGGGACCCGAAGACTTTATATTTCATCTTCATGTTTTGTAATAAAGTTTTTCAGTTATACTGAACTTCCCTTGTGCTAGTTTGATTGAATTACATGAGGTTGAAGTTGTCTTTTGTTTCGAGAATGGTTGGAATTGATTGTTTTAATTGCTACAGGAGACGAGCTTCTTAAAGTTCATCTTTTCAATTCAAGTGCCTGAAATGAACATACTTGTTTCTCTAGGACAACATCTCTTTGATTGACTATTTGTTTAAGTTTCATTATCGATTTCTCTTCTAGGTTCAGAGAATACTTTGAAGTATTTAGAAATCTTAGAAACATGATTTTTATGTTATTAATTATTTCCTATATGCAACAGACTTAGGTAGGTTACTTGTTCTCGACACATATAGTGTAACGACTCTTTCGATTACGAATCCCAGATTGACATTTAAATGAGTGTGAGATATACATTGAACATATTTACGCACCAACAATAGGTATCATTCAACCAGTCGAAGAATCTGAATGGATTATTCAAATGGTGGCGCAGGATAAGAAAAAAAGAGGAATTAGGATATGTGTGGATGTAAGGAAGTTGAAAGATGCATACTTACATGACCCATTCAAAACACCATTCAAAAATGAAGTGCTTGAGAACGTAGGAGGTCAAGAAACCTATTTGTTTACATAGGGATTCTATGGGTACCATCATATAAGAATTGCATAGGAAGATAGACACAAAAACACTTTTGCGATGGAGTGGGGAAATTATCGGTACACAGTGATAAGAACACAATTCTGAGCTATGGAAAAAAGGATAAAGCATTCAAATTTGAGATCAAAGTTACTCTGGAGAAATTACTTCATATTGAGTCTACATCCCTTTGTCCCTTAAGTCTGAACACAGTGTTAGGCCCCCAAGCTCTTTCCCTATTGCTGAGAGAACCTCATTGTCTCTTTCCTATGAGCTTGCCTTTGGTGGAGGATTAAAGTGGCGGAGGCCCAGTTGGAAGGAACTTGGTTTCCTGGTTTTGAACCATGTCGAAACAGAAGTATGTAATGTTTTCTCTTCTGCTGATCATTTATTAATAGAAATACTCATTTCCTGTCCATTTGGTATCGTGCAAATATATGATTATCATCCATGGGCATATTTGTAATGTTTATTAATGGATTATGCTATTTAATGTGCTAACCCCTTTACATTATCACTATATACATTCTCTGCTTGTTTGTTGAGAACTTGTTGTAGGTACAAAGCTTTGGGTCAAAGTGCTCAACGGTGGAACATCATCAACTGTTGGAACGAGGTAGGCTTCTTTCTTATCTCACTTGCACATTGGTTTATATAGTATATGCTGGAACTGAGTAGATTTTTGCAGTCATACCTGTCTGTTGTGGTTTAACCTAGCCATAGAGATTTTTTCCCTCGTAATAGAATTGACAACTCCACTGGGGGGAGATCTTATTTCTAAGGGTTGAAGTACTTTTTCTCCTTGTATTGTTGTTTTTCTTTGTGGGTCTTGTCATATCACTGCTTGAAAGATTCCGTTCACTATGTGTCTGATTTTTCATCCTTTTTACCCTTGCTTGGCCTTGTTTTCAAGCCTATACATGCCCTATTGCCTTGACAGTCGCATATACACGCGTGCTGTCTCACTACAAGCTGCGTATATACACCCTGTTTCCTGAACAGTCACGTACACCTTATTTCCTTTCTTGGTTTCTTGGTTTGGTGGTTTTTGGGTGGGATTTCATGATTGTTGAGCCTTCTTAGGTCTCTGTAGTGCATGTTGAGCTTCTCTGGGTTGACAGGAAACATGTTTGGAGTTGAATTTTGGGCGTAGTCTTTCTCATCATTTTTCATTTTTGATTTGTCCTTGAACTCTGGGTTGTTGCTTGGCTACTTGGTATTCTGCTTGAGTTACTTCATTTATACACAGTAGAATTTATATATCGGGTTGCTTATCAGTCCATGCATTTTCTTTTTAGTATACTGAAAATACAAAAAATAGGCATTTTACATTTCTTGGCAATTTTTGTCTTTTGAATCTTTATCATTAGCTTAGTGCATATTAGTGAAAGATTTCATTTTACTTCTGAATTGCAGAGTTGAAACTGAAAATTGCACTGTTTTATATGCATATCATTCATTGAAAAGTTAATATTAGACTTTGCATTATATTCATATTTATTTTCTTGCAGAGTCATAATATCATGAGTTTCACTTCCATACCTTTTTGAGTAATCATGGCTAATAAAATTTACACTTTAAACTAAAATTGATTAGTTACGATTTTATTTTTAGGGTGCACAAACTAGTCTAGGATTTAGTGCCTTGGGATAGGATTTTGTGAGTAAAATTATCCAAGGCAATTAAATTAACATATGTGTCTGAGACAGGGAGATGAGAAGTCCATTGTATAATTGGTAAGATCAGGAGGCTCTGCTCACACCAGAGTTAATCACGAGGTTGCGCGAAGTTAGTTGAAGGGATAACCCCTAGATACTCACCTAGCGTTAGAGATATTTCTATGGGATTATTCATATTTGGGGATGTTGCTAGTACCCATACCTTTATGAGAGGTAGTGATTTCAAGGTTTCAGGCTTAGCTATCCTTCCCATATGGTAATCAAGACTTTAGACTGCTTGCCTGTGCATCAGTTATACAGTGGTTTATTAGTTGCTTGACTTAAGTATCTCATAGGTTACTTGCAAGGGTTATTCTACTTGTACCCTGGGTCAGATAGGGGTAAGACATTACACAACCTTTATGGAGGATTAAATCTCCAAGGGGATCTGACCGACTGGCTATTAAGCCCATGAGGGACCCTATAACTGATTATGTTACCTCCAAACATTAGTGAGGAGTCTCAGGTCCCTCTTGGACGAGACATACCTTCTTTATGTTGGGTATGTGTTATAATATTTGCATGAGTAGTAGGGTCTGAGCGTATGCACCGGGCGCACAGGGGGTCTAGAGGGGGGTGCAGGGGGGTGGAGCCCCTCACGCGGGGGTCCGGTGGTAGAGCCCCCTATTTTTTTTTTCTACCTTGGGAAATGTGACACCTACCTCAGGAAACGTGTCATGTATTTAGGTGGTTTTTTTTCGGCACATGGTTTTTGCCGATGGTTTTCTATTTCTGGTTAAGGAATTGAGGTTTTGGACTAATCCAGGTCATTGGGTTACGTTTTTGGAAGCCGTTGGCTCCTATATGTATATTGTATTGTAAACAATGTAACACAATGAATGAATATAATATATGTTGGTTTTCCCGGTTTAGGTTTCCAGGGGAAAAATCTTTGTGTAATGTTTGTATTTGCCATTGTATCTTTTCTGTTCTTTTCTGAATATATGTTTACAATAGACATTGCACAAGGTTAGAATTTACATATGGTATCAGAGCTTTATTGGCTTCAGGGGGATGCCTTTGTGGTCAAGGGTTTGGCTGAGGACTATGATAAGCCTTGTTACAATGGGAGATCTGTGGTATTGTTTTTCAGGTGAAAAGAAATGGCAAGCAATTCGAAGATGGAGATCAGGAAGTTTAATGGGAAAATCTTTGAGCTATGGAATCTCAATATGGAAGATATTTTGGTGGACAGAGATCGGTGGATCATGGTAGATCCAGGTACTGCACCTACAGGAACTTCTGCAGATGACTGGAAAAAGATGGATCGGAAGGAAAATAACACAATCTGAC
>JASDQU010735918.1:124252-143851 GCA_032191745.1 Picea mariana | reverse complement strand
GTGTCTCTCTGATTCAGTATTACTGAATGTGTCAGAGGAAGCTATAGCCAAGGATTTATGGGAAAAGTTGGGGAAGTTGTATCAGTCTAAGTCCCTGGTAAATAAACTATTCTTGAGAAAGAAGCTGTATAACTTGAGGATGAGAGATGGAGACTCGGTCGTAGAGCATTTGAACGCCTTCAATACTGTGGTAAGTTAGTTAGTATCTGTTGAGATTAAAATTTCAGATGAAGATAAATGTATCATCTTGTTGTGTTCTTTACCAAACTTGTGGGATAGTTTGGTTGTGTCCATAGGTAGTAATACAACTTCTTTGAAGTTTGAAGAAGTGGTCTCATCCTTGTTGTCAGAGGAGATGAGATGAAAGAATATGGAAGGACATAGCACAGACGCATTATTTGCAAGAAGACGTTCCCAGGAAAGAAATAGATCTAATTTCTCAAGTGGGAGATCTAAGTCTAAGGGTAGATCTAAATCTCCTGAAAAGTTTGTAAGGGTATGTTGGAGGTGTGGAAAAGAAGGGCACTACAAGAAGCAATGTAGATCTAAAGTTGAGAAAAAGAAGGGATCTGAAGAATCTTATTCTACAAAAGAAAAAACCTCCAAGGAAGAAGGAGGGGATGTGTACTTGGCCTCTTTAAGCACACATGCAGATCATGAGGTATGGTTGATTAACTCTGGTGCATCCTTTCATATGACTCCCCATAGGGAGTGGTTCTATGAATATGAAAAGTATGATGGAGGTAATGTTTTCTTAGGTAATGATTCGACAACCAGAATCATAAGAAGAGGAAGGGCCAAGTTGAGACTCATAGATGGAAGGATTAGAACACTGCCTGGTGTTCTACACATCCTAGGTATGGACAAAAATTCGATTTCTGTAAACAAAATGGAAGATGCAGGGGTAAAAACAATTTTTGAAAAGGGAACTTGCAGGATGGTTCGAGGAGAAATGGTGTTGATGAAGGGAGTTCATTTTGGAACTCTGTATAAGCTACTAGGAATCACTATTAGTGATGGGTGTAATAGCTCCATTGTTCCTGATATTGGAGTTGAAGAAGAAAGAACTCCTATAGTCTCTAGAGAAAAGGTTATGTTATGGCATCAAAGACTGGGGCATATCAGAGATAAGGGTCTTCGACTACTACACGGTAAAGGTATGGTTGAAGGTATGTCTAATTTCTCTTTGGATTTTGATTTCTGTGAACATTGTCTATATGGGAAGCAGAATCAGGTAAGATTCCCCTTTGGTGCAACGAGGGTAGAAGGAATTTTACAACTAGTTCACAGTGATGTTTTTGGAACTGTGTCGGTCCCATCATTGGGAAAATATGTGTAATATGTCTCATTTATAGATGACTTCTCGAGGAAAACTTGGATATATTTCCTCAAGAAGAAATCTGAAGTCTTTGAAAGGTTTAAAGAGTTTAAGGTTCTTGTTGAGAATCAAACAGAGAAAAGAATTAAGGTGCTGAGAACAGATAATGGTGGAGAGTTTTGCGGGAATGAATTTGAAGAATTCCGTAAGAAGTGCAGTATAGCAAGGTATAAGACTACTCCATATACACCTCAGAAGAATGGAGTTGCAAAAAGGATGAACATGACATTGATGGAAAAGGAAAGGTGCATGCTCAGTGGTGTCAGGTTAGGGCATGAATTTTGGGCAGAGGCACTGGGTATTGCATGTTATCTGGTCAACAGATCACCCTCATCAGCGTTGGCTGACAAGACTCCACAAGAGGTATGGACTGGTAAGGAACCTTCTCTCACACATCTTAAGGTATTTGGATGCGATGCATATGTTCATGTCCCAAAGGAAAACAAGAGTAAGCAGGATAAGAAGGCTGAAAAATGTATCTTTATTGGATATAAAGATGGTCTCAAAGGTTATAATCTTTGGAACCCAAAAACTAAGAAGGTAGTGTATAGCTGAGATGTGGTATTTAGAGAAATGAAGGATGTTGTTAAACAGGAAGTCCTACCAAGTAAGGAAGAACCAGATAAGATAGAGTTTGATTTAAAGGATGATGAAGCTACTCTACAGAAGAACATGAATCATAAAAAGAAGATCCTCATACTCCAGTATTGAGGAGATCGGATCGAGAAAGAAGGATACCAGAAAGGTATAGTCCATCTGATTTTTGTTCAAATTTTTCTTTGTCTATTACTGATGATGATCCTAGAACTGTCAGGGAGGCAGTGGATTCAGAGGATGGAAATCTCTGGAAAAGGGACATGGAAGAAGAAATGTCATCTTTGGATAAGAATGAGGCTTGGGATCTAGTGGAGTTGCCAACTGGAAGAAATCCCATTGGAAAAAAATGGGTATTTAAAAAGAAGATGAATGCAAAAGGAAAAGTTGAGAAATACAAAGATCGGTTAGTAGCAAAGGGTTATTCCCAGGTTGAGGGAAATGATTTTGGTTAGATTTTTTCTTCTGTTGCTAAGTTAACCTCTATAAGATTTCTGCTATCTATTGTTTCTGCATTTGATTTTGAAGTAGAACAGATGGATGTGAAGATAACATTCCTGCATGGGGATCTGGAAGAAGAAATCTTTATGAAGCAACCAAAAGGTTATGCTGTGAAAGGAAAGAAGGAGCTGGTATGCAAGCTGAAAAACTCTCTGTATTGTTTAAAACAATCACCAAGGATGTGGTATAAAAAATTTGATACTTATATGTTTGGACTTGATTCACAAGAAGCAAAGAGGATCACTGTGTGTATTCTAAATTAATTGGTGATCATTTGATTTATTTGGTCTTGTATGTGGATGACATGTTGCTGATAGGAAACAACAAGGAGATTATCCAGGATGTGAAAACTTAGTTGTCCTCTAAATTTGACATGAAGGATCTTGGTGCTTCAAATTTCATTTTGGGCATGGAAATTAAAAGAGATCGAAAAACGAGGAAACTCTAGTTAAATCAGAGAAAATATATCGAGACAATATTGCAGAGGTTTAATATGCAGGAATGTAAACCAGTCAAGGTTCCTATTCCTGTTGGTGTAAAGTTATCTGTGGATCAGTGTCCCAAGACACATGAAGAAGAGGAGGACATGTCTCATGTACCATATGCGAGTGCAGTTGGCAGTTTGATGTATGCAATGGTCTGTACTAGACCGGACATTGCACATGCAGTGGGAGTTTTGAGTAGGTATATGTCAAAACCAGGGAAGGAGCATTGGACAACAGTAAAAAGGGTTTTCAGGTATTTGCATGGCACTTCTAGCTATGGATTGTGCTATGAAGGAAGACTGGGATTGGATAGAGTGGTCGATATACATGGCTTTGTGGATGCAAACTGGGATGGAGATTTGGATTATAGGATATCTACAGGCAGGTATGTGTTTAACCTATTTGGAGGAGCAATAAGTTGGATGAGCAAAAGACAGGCTGTAGTGGCACTTTCAACTACAGAATCTGAATACATGGTAGCCACTCATGCAAGTAAGGAAGCAGTATGGTTACAAAGATTGTGTTCAGGTATTGGGTTGGTACAACAAGCTATAAGGATAGAGTGTGATAGTCAAAGTGCAATTTTTCTAGCGAAGAACCCTGCTTATCATTCAAAGACAAAGCACATTGATGTTCAATATCACTTTGTGAGAGACATGATTGAAGAAAAGAAAGTATCATTGATGAAGGTGGACACTTTCAAGAATGTTGCAGACTCATTAACAAAATTTGTGAGCATTGAGAAGTTCTCTTGGTGTAGAGGATTCATGGGCATTGTTGCCCTGGATTTTTGACTATGTAACCCTGTAACCCCCTGTATGCAAAGAAAACAACAAGTGGGAGAATGTTGGGTATGTGTTATATTATTTTCATGAGTAGTAGTGTCTGAGCGTATGCACCAGATGCACAGGGGGGTTAGAGGGGGGGTGTAGGGGGGCGGAGCCCCCCTCGTTGGGTCCGGAGGCAGCGCCTCCGAAATTTTTTTTTCTGCCTCGGGAAATGTGACACCTACCTCGGGAAATGTGTCATGTATTTAGGTGGTTTCTTTTCGGCACATGGTTTTTTCCAATGGTTTTCTATTTTCGGTTAAGGAATTAGGGTTTTGGACTAATCCAGGTCATTGGGTTAGGGTTTTGGATGTCGTTGGCTCCTATATGTATATTGTATTCTAAACAATGTAACACAATAAATGAATATAATATATGTTGGTTTTCCTGGTTTGGGTTTCCAGGGGAAAATCTCTGTGTAATGTTTGTATTTGCCATTGTATCTTTTTTGTTCTTTTCTGAATATCTGTTTACAGTAGACATTGTACAAGGTTAGAATTTACACTTTAGAGAGGGAGGCCACTCAACCACTTTAGCCTGTTTGCATGCATATTGGTCGTTTGACTTTTTGGTATGCTCTTTGATTAATAGTTGGACTTAGGAATCTCTTTAGAGTTTCATCATCATGGATAGTGGAGTTTCTTTTGCTCCCTCATTTATTTCTACCCACCCCATGATGCCTACTCATTTCATTGGGACAAATCCTTCCGATTTTCACATTGGTATGCAAAACTACAACACTTAATCCATGCCTTGGGTCTCCAGTAATTTTTTTGTTGATATGCCTTCACCCATGAAATACTCTCTCTGTTCCACGTATATCAATCCTAGCATAAGATCCGAGGGAACCATGGCTCTGATGCCTAACTCTTCGTTTGATATGAGTTGTGTCCCCATGGGAGGTTGGAACCTTCCCCCTTATGGATCTAATGCTAGTTATGGTCTTGCAGGAGCCAATGCTCAGATGGGTACTTATCCCTCTTATTATGCCCCATCCATGTATCTATTGCCTACCATGTTAGTTCCTTCGAACACTTTTTCCATGATAGGCCCTCAAGTGCCTCCAAGTATTTCGTATGGGGAAAATCAATTTTATGGTTTGAGCTACCCTCTTTATGGGACCCCTTCACAAGGGGGAAACATATATCATCACTCGAATAATTCATATCTGACCTCGATCCCTTCGCAAACCTTAGTGATGATGCCCGTCCAAACCTCTTTAGACCATTTTAGTGCAATCTACCACCCTTCTGGGAAGGAACATAGGGTATACCAGGATTCTTCCTGGCCTGCAATGTTTCAAAACCAATCTTTCGCTGGACCTTGGCATCAAATGCCACAATCTACCGCTATCCCAGTTACTTTCAGTCACACTGGTGCTCCATCCCCAACCTTTGCCAGTAATGTCAAAGATGGGTCCACATTTTCTACAAATTATGTCGACAACTCGCACCCAACCTCTACCAATTATGTTGGGGGCACCATCCTATTCACATAGAATCATAGCTGTATCACATCTCCAACCTCTACTCATCATGAAGGAGAAGATTCTCTTCCCTCTGCCAGTCATGATGAGAGACTATCAGCAACCGTTGTAAACGACATTGGGGGAATCAATAAGCCTAGACGTCTCAGATGTAAGTCTAGATTCCTTTGCAGGACTTGTGAAGGAATCACCTTACTCGTTTGTGTCCGGCTACTACTGGGATACCAGAAGTGTGGGGCTCACCAAAGAACACTTCAGATTCTGAGGCATCTATGGTCTCTCCTCACATCACTTCCCCTTTGATCATCTTGGTGGTTCTGCTGCCGATTTCCCCTCCCGACCTCACCCCCTTTGTCAAAGGTGAAGCATCTGTTGTCCTCATTAATATGCATCCTCTTCAACCTATAATTGAAAAGTGGTCACACCAATGCAATCTTCGGTCAATCCTACTCTCCCTAAAGAGAGTGAGGCATCCTTTAGTCACATTATCAACATTCCTAATCCTACTCCTTCTGAATGAGAGAGATTTATTCTTCCCTCGAATGCTCTCCCTCCAAGTCCTGACAAGGTTCCCTTCGATTGGGACGACCTGATGGGGCATCCCATACCCCCACCTATGTCTTTTCCAGCAAGAGACATTATTCAAACCATCACAGAGACTATATACTCCATTAGCACTTTCTCCTCCTCGACTTGGAGAGCTTTGGGTTTTCCCAAGATTTTGTCAGCTATCCATAAGATACAGACCTTCCGTAGAAGACCGGTAAGGGAGCCTTGGCCTCCTCCTTTACATGTTGATTATAACAACAAAAATGAGTCTTATTTAAGCTCTTTTTTGACTCGTATAAAAACCAAAAATATTTCCAAGTGATTTGTCCCTTTCACACTCGTTAAATTGGATTTGAAAGGTCATGAGTCCTAGTTAAGCTCTTTTCTGAATCGTTACCAAAAATAGAAAAGATAGCTGAGTGAACTTGTCTTTTTCACACTCATAATGTGGATTTGAAAAGACGTCTATTTGGCACAATTTTACCTCTTTTTCACACCAAATAGACTAGAAGACATAAAAAAGGAAATTTTTTGGCATCAAGTTGTGATTGCATCTCATGCCCTCGCTTGCAGTATTGAGCCTTTAACCGGTTCTCGCTTTGTGTTATAAACTATTGCCTAAGCAATTTTTGCATCATCAACCAAGCATATCCTTGTTTATATTCTTTGCAATTTGACACCCTATGCTCTGGAGGGAACATCACCCCAAGTGTCCTTCTCCTACATGCATTTCCTTGCATTGAGCATAGGCACGTTCCACTGCTGGAACGAGTTTTTCTTACTTGCGACACTCGTTTCCTCCTCTGTATCATAACATTCATTTGTTATGAAAAAAAAAAAAGGCGGGTGGGAAGGGAGTACTATATTATAATTGGTAGTAGTCATGTCACTTTTGAACAAAGAACAAAATTATTGAGTCCTTGTGTCAGCATAATTTTGGGTTTAGCATGGCCTTAGGAATATGACCTCATTACAGAGTTTTCTGTACTGACTGGTTACTCTTTCAGTCCCTATAGAGAACATTATTGATGTCTCCTGCATCCAATTGTCACACCATTTGAGTCTATGTTGTCGGAGTCCACCATATGTCACATGCTCTTGTTCAAAGGAAGTCTATCAACCTATGTCGTCCATTCCTTAGAACTCTTAACTTTGCATGTCATCCATACCCTCAATTTGTCTCATAATCACATAATACTATGGTATTATCATGCACCCTAGCCCTACTTTCATCATTGGTAGGTCACCTTGAACCCAACAATCAACATTTCATCATTGGTCGTTGACTGGGTGGTTTCCCTTGTGTTTGATGATAAGACATCTATTCACACTTTGGGGTTCGTGCAACGTCTTGGATGCCATTAGCCTTATTGGTGGTTTCCTTGCCTTTGTCAATAGTTTTCATCATTGGCTTCTACTCAGAGGGTATTTTTCGTGTACTGCTTGCATTTGGGACACACAAAAGATGCAAAGGGCCATTGGTTCATGAACATGTTTGTCATCTGATCCCCACCAAATTATGAACCTCCTTCTTTACTCCTCTTGCTGACGGATGAGAGATTCCTTAATGCTCTCCTTTTAGCAGGTCTCTTTCCATCGACTTCAACTCATTTATTTTGAATATGGGACCTAGTGTTTTATGAGTACCTTAAGACTTGCAATCATTAGTGGCAGGTTCTCTTGCCATTGATAGACGGGAATACATCAATGTCTCTTGATCAATGGATTCCTCAGGTGTTCGACATTGACTCCTTTATTCACACTTGTAGGAATGTACTCGGTGCCTTGATACCTACTTTCATTATTGGTAGGCTGTCTCGCTTTTGTTAACAGTATACCTCAATGATCGGTAATCAAACGATGTCTCATTGTGTTCAAACTCAACTCTTTTATTCACATGATGTAGACTTGCACCTTTGGTAGATGTGTAGAATACTTGAAGACATCACTTTCCTGAGCGGTTTCTTCCTTTTCATTGGATCAACACCTATTTGACTACAGTAATCATGGGACATTAGATTATACTCCATCATATACAGATATATTTAGATTGGTTTTGAGACTGGTTCTATTGGGCCTTGTTCGTGATTATGGTAGCTTTGGCATATAACTGCATTTATATTTTCCTATTCATGGCCACAGACACATATTTGGTATATTTTCCACATGGATCTGCATTGTATTCTATTGGAAGCCATGTATGTAAAGTCAACACATATTGTAATGAGCAACTAGTCTTTCCAGCTGGGTTTATTCCACTCTGCTTCTGGGTTATTTATAATGTATTTCGGCCATCGCAGATACTCCTCTGATCTCACACATTAGGGGGCATCTGTTATAGAAAGATTTTCCTCACCATTGCTATCTTGCATAGAGGGCCTTTTTCTATTTACCTATACAGACTTTTCATCCCTTTTTGATGAATCCAGAGCTAAAAATACATATTTTTCCACATATACATGCCCTATCTACTATACAACATGTGTATATGAAGGTTGCTCCATTACAACCCGCACACATCGGGATTTGTGCTAGAAAATAAAAAAATGAAGTCGGGTTTCCATGTCACGACAGGAGATCTCTGATCCTTAGCCTTCCACATATTGGAAATGTTCCGACTTGGCCCTTTAGTTTCATTTGGAAGGCTATAAGAACACAATTCCGAGCTATGGATAAAAGGATAAAGCATTCAACTTTGAGAGCAAAGTTACTCTGGAGAAATTACTTCATATTGAGTCTGCATCCCTTTGTCCCTCAAGTCTGAACACAGTGTTCAACCCCCAAGATCTTTCCCTATTTATGAGAGAACCTCATTGTGTCTTTCCTATGAGATTTCCTTTGGTGGAGGCGCAATTGGAGGGAACTTGGTTTCTTGGTTTCGAACCATGCCGACATGGAAGTCTATAATGTTTTCGCTTCTGCTGATCATTTATTAGTAGAAATACTTCTTTCTCGTCCAATTAATATCATGTAAATATATGATTATTATCCATGGGAATATTTGTAATGTTTATTAATGGATTATGCTGTCTAATGTGATAACCCCTTTACATTATCAATATATAATTTCTTTTCTTGTTTGTTGAGAACTTGTTGCAGGTACAAAGCTTTGGGTCAAAGTGCTCAATGGTGGAACATCATCAAACATTCGAACGAGGTAGGCTTCTTTCTTATCTTGCTTGCACATTGGTTTATATAGTATATGATGGAATTGAGTAGATTTCTATAGTCATACCTACTTGTTGTGGTTTACCCTAGACATAGATATTTTTTCCCTCGTAATAGTATGACAACAAAGACAATTGATCCCAGTAATTCTGGAATTGGAGCCTTCGACATCAATCAGACAGTTAAGGGGAAATTTGGGGCATATAGGTTATTGTTGATTAAGGATGGTTGTCATTCATGTCAACCCTTGAAGAAAGTCTGGTAGTGAATTCTGGTAGCACAAAGGTTTGGGTAATCGACCCAATGTTGTTTCATGCATAATGGTATGGTTTTTAATATATTTGAAGGTAATACTATTCTATATGGATAGTACGTGTCATTCCATTTATGGTGGTATGTGGAACATCACATAACTCCTCACGGTTTGAGAGTTATGGCCTTACAAAGTTGGAGGACCCTCATATGTTGGCTTGAAGCCCTAAAAGGTCAAAGAAGTCAAAGAGATTGGAAAGAATAAATTATTATTTAAATCATAAAGTAAAGTGACAAAGTCAAGAATGATTATTTAAATAATAAAGTGAAGTGACAAAATCAAAGAAGATTATTTAAATGATAAAGTGAGGTGACAAAGTCAAGAAGGAATATTTAAATGATAAAGTAATGGAGAAATTTCTAATTATGGAAAGTGGTTAACCCTAAAAATGAGAAAAATAGGTTAAGTGACCTAGAAATGGGTTAAGTGACCTAGAAATAGGTTAAGTGACCTAGAAATGGGTTAAGTGACCTAGAAGATGGAGAGTATAAATAAGAGGCAAGACTCTCTCATTTTACATAACACTTGAGAATCTTGAATATCTATAGGTGATTGAGGTAACCAAAGGATATATAAGCCTAATTTCAGAGGCAAGGTGAAGAAAAGAAGGCTGGAATTCAAGGGAGGATAAATTCTTTTGATGATGCTTTCTAAGGTATGTAATTTACAGGTCATCTCACCATTTTCACAATAATTGTTTTTTCTAGAATGATTCAAACAGTGAAATTGATAGTCCGTTGAGGAAACATATCCAAGTATCTTTGGTAAAAAATTCATCTTGTGGGTCGTTGTATTTTTGGAGTTACACTCCATGGAAAATAGGGTTTGGGGCTAGTCCTGAAACTAGTATAAAACAGGTGTTTCGGGTAAAAACGTCATAACTTATTTATAACATATCAAAACTTAGTAATACCAAATGTTTTTGTTATATTACAATCTGTAGGATTTTTTTTAACATTTTCAAATCGATTCAACAAATATTCTGTGCGGGGCACGCTCTACAAGGTCGCTCTCTAGAATAAGCCAGAATTCAGTAAGGTATACCATTTTTTCTATAACTTGTTTTCTGAGAAGTTCCAAGTAGTGAAACCTGGAGGAATTGCATAAAATGTACTGAAGATCATTTTTTATCAGTTTTAGATATTTATTCATTACAGGTACATAGTTATGATTATTTCAAGGTAGGGTTGTTGAGTAATCCAAAACTAGTCATGTGAGACTAAAGAAAATTTTGATTAAAATGCTAGTCTCTTTTTGTTAAAGTTAATGAAGGTTTGTAGGTATGTGATAATATACACCAAGTCTATTATAGAGTTACAAATCATATTTGGATGATGAAATTGATGAGGGATTTTCGTTAAGGTACATGTTGGGTACATGGTTGAGACAAGTAGTTGATGAGTTGGCACATACATGAGGTGTATAGTTGATTATGCTGGTACAGATTAATGAGTCATAGTTGATGAGTAGTTCATACATGATTGGTACATACTTGGTACATGGTTGGATTCACTTGTTTATGGTACAGGTTGATTACCGGTTGTTTGGTACAAGTTGGTGCATGGTTGATGCACTTGTTTATGGTACAGGTTGATTACAGGTTGAGGTATAGGTTGATGCATGGTTGATGCATGGTTTAGGTTTATTGGTATAGGTTTACAATGATATATCTCATAGTGATAGTGTGACAGTGGTTCCATCATTCTACTTCTACTTTAGGGCGGTTGGACGGGGCAAGGACAGGTGGTTGTAGCCACCTTCCGGTTGCAGCCGGAGAACATAGGGGGTTGAAGCTAGAGAATAGGAGAGTTAGAGATTCCTTCAGGTTATAGCCTAAGAAACAAAGGGTTTGTAGCCTCCTTCCAGTTGCAGCTAGAAAACAAAGGAATTTGGTTCCTCCAATGAATGTAATTCTTCAAGACATATAAGAAAAATCATTATGTGGTTTTCTCCCACTTTGAGTTTCCACATAAGACATTGGTGTACTGTGTATGTGTATGATTTTTCATTTGGTCATTGCTTATTTACTATTGGAGCTTTACAACTCCCCTCTACACCATATCACGAATGTAGTAGTATCGTATCTCTATGTGCTTCGAATTATCATGGACCACTAGGTTCTCCATCATATTTATATAGTTTTGGCTATCATATAGAGTCACATTGGCTTCCATATCTAGATCAAACAGACCTGTCAACAACTTCTGAAGCCATATGGCTTCACAACTGGAGGAACATGTTGCAATGTACTCTGCTTATGTCGTGTTGAGAAAAATATTGGATTGCTTCCTTCTTTTCCATGAAGTCATGGATAACCCCAAACTGAAACAACATCTTGAAGTGATATTTCTATCTGAAGCACTTCCATCCCAATATGAATCAGTATAACCATATAGTCTAAAGTCATGATCTCCAGTATAATAGAGACCATAATCAAACTTACCCTTAAGGTATCTCATCGCATGCTTTGTAGCTACAAGGTGAACACGTCTAGGCTCCACCAGATACTCACTCAATTTGTTCACAAAAAAGCCTATATCTAGCTCGGTATTCTTCATATACATAAATGAACCAATAATTTGTCTATATAGAGTAGCATCAACCAACTCTGATGAAGTATCACAAAGGAGCTTAAAATTTGTTTCCATGGATGTGATAATGTCTTTACATTCCATCATGTCAAATCTCTTCATTTTTTCAATTACATACTTCCCTTGGTTAAGGAATATCTTCTCTTATATGCTCTGCCAAACTTCAAGACCCAACAAATAATCCATCAGGCCTAGGTATTTCATCTCAAATTCTGTAGTGATCTTCTTCTTGCAATATGTGATGAGATTTTCTTCCCCTATCAAGAATAAATCATCCACATATAGTAGCAATATAACTGCCTCATCATTCATAACTTTGAAGTAAAGGTTAGAATTAGATTTAATCTTGGAAAATCCCAAGCTTGTCAGGAAACTATCAATTCTGCCAGACCAAGCTCTAGGAGCTTGCTTCAACCCATATAAAGATTTCTTCAACCTGTATACATGAGTCTTTCTATCTTCAACTTCAAACCCTTATGGTTTTTCTGTATGCACTTCTTATTCAATAATACCATTTAAGAAATTTGTTTTCACATCCATATGGTGCCCTTTCCACTTCATTTTGGCTACAAGAGTTATGATGGTTCTAATAGAATTCTATCTAGATACGGGAGCAAATGTTTCTTCATTGTCAATACCTTCCTTTTGAGAAAATCCACAAGCCACAAATCTTGCCTTATGATTTTCAATACTTTCGTCTGTTGCATGTTTTATTTTGTATATTCACTTGGAAGATACCACATCTTTGTTCTTTGGTTTTGGAACTACTTCCCATACATAATTCTTCATAATGGACTGGTATCCTTATGTCATGGCGTCCATCCATTCTTTATTCTGAATGGATTCTTAAAAGCAAGTGGGATCCTTCTCTACGAGATCAGACATCAAGGCCATATAGTTGGACAATGGATTAGGCTTCTTTCTTTGTCTCATGGTTCCTTTTAGGGAACCATACTTTTATGTGTCATGAATGAGTTCTCTAGACCAATATGGAATTCTCTTTTGATAGATAGTCATACGGGGAGGTTCTTGAGATTATACCATATCATGATCTTCTGGAATCTCATCATCAAGGGTAACTGAAAATTATTTTATGGGTTCTGCAACTCTAGGAGATACAGGTTCTTCTTCATATACTTCTTCAAGATGGAATTTTCTTTATCTCTTGACTTTTTCATATTCATGAAAGGTCACATATCTATTGATATCAATATGATGGTATCCTAGTATGTATATTGTGAAAGCCATAGAGACCTCACAGTATCCAACAAATATTCCCTTCTTTCCTGAAGGATACAACTTAGTTCTCTTTTCTTTCTAAATGTGTACAAATAATGGACAACCAAATATTTTGAGATGGCTTAATTATGGCTTCTTTCTGGTGAATATTTCTTCGAGGGTTTCAAATCCAAGTGCACTATGGGATAATCTGTTATGGACGTATATTTTTGTTCTTGCTGCTTCATCCCACAAGTTCATTGGAAGATCTTGATCATGAATCATAGTCTTTATTTCTTCCATAATCGTTCTATTATTTCTTTCTTCTACACCATTTTGTTGAGGATTATAGGGAGTGGTGAGCTCCCTCTTAATCCCGACATATCTACATAATTTTCCAAATTATTTTTAAGTGTACTCTCCTCCATTGTCTAACCTGAGTATCTTAATTTTCCTTTCAGAGAGGTTTTATACCAAGGCTTTGAATTCCTTGAACTTTCCAAGTACTTCATTTTTTTACTTCAAGAAATAAACCCAAGTTTTACGAGAGTAAACATCAATAAATGATACATAGTATACATACCCGCTTAGAGAGGTTCATGGCATTGCACTGCATACATCTGAATGGACAAGTTCCAAAATTCCTTCTTCTTTATTGTCTCTCTTTGAAAAATGATTCTTTGTGTTCTTTCCTTTTGCACATCCCTTGCATACACCTTCATGATCAACCTTTAGTTCCGGTATACCAGTAACTACCTTTATCACATATGGTAAGGATTTGTAGTTGATGTGAGCTAGTCTTATATGCCAAAGTTCACAAGGACTTTCGGTAGAGTGATTCAAGGCTACACATGAGTGACCCTTTAACTTGTACAAACTACCTTCATCTATTCCAATAATAATTTCATGTTCTATATTTTTTCCTTTAGACCACATAAGAACTTCACCATCTACAAATTCAACCATGAAACCTTTCTTATATAGAGCTGAAATAGAAAGTAAGTTCTTTTTCAAACCTGGTACATAGAGTACATCTTTCATTCTCTTCAGAGTTCCTGAATCAATTTTGTAGGTGGCTTCTCCCATTCCTTTGATTGGGTACTAATAATCATCTCCAAGTGAAAATTTATGGGGGGATCCCTTCTCTAAAAGGTTGGAGAGAGTGTTATTTTGATCTTTCATGTTCTTAGAGGCACCACTATATATGAGCCAAGTATCCTCTCTAGGCGTCACAGATCCTGAGAGAGTGGGAAAAAAAACATATTCTTCAATCTCTTCTTTAGATAACTTCTTGGGTGGCTCATCATCTTCAGCTGCATGGGCATGATGTCTTTTTTTATTTCTCATCTTATATTCTTCTCTTCTGGTAGGACAATTCTTAGCAATGTGTCCCATCTTATCATAATGGTAACATTGGTAGGAGGAAAAATCTTTTCCCTTTCTTTGACCCTTATGATATTTCTGGAATCTCTTTGGAGAGTGAGATTCTTTATGAAAGTGAGTCTCCCTTTGAAAATGAGACTTTCATTTTTCACACTTAGCATGAGCAGCTAGGGCTTGATATTAATCTTTTAATAGAAATACTTCTCAGTTAGCCACTCTTCCTTCTTATTGAACACATTCTTCCCATTGAATGTCAAATTGGAGTTTCTCTTCTCTTGCACAAATAGTTTGGATGAAGTCATCCCAAGGTTTTGTGAGACCAATAAGAGTTGTCATCACAATTTCATATTAATCTAAGTTGTCTCCAATTGCCTCTAACTATTCCTTGAATTGAGAAACCCTAGAGAAATATTGTGTAATTGTTTCTCCTTTTTGCATTCTTGTATTCTTGAGTTGGGTTCTCAAGTTCATCTTATGATTGATGTTCCTTCCTTCATACATTCTGGTTAGGGCATCAAATATATATTTCAGAGTATTATTAGAAGAAACTTGACGGATCAAGTGGTCATTAATAGAGTCTGGAACTATCCTTTTATCCTTAATCATATCCTTCTTGTACTTCTCTTTGGTTGCATTTTCTTCGCTCTTTGGTAAATTTTCTTTTATGAATTTTTCAAGGTAATTCTATTCAAGAATGAGTCCAATTTTTTACTTCTAGTAACGAACATTTTCAACACCTTCTAACTTGTCAACAATATTGGTTCTTGCAGACATGTTGACTTGGAGCTAAGAAAATGACCAGAAAATGAAAGTGCTCAAAAAATGAAACCGATCTTACCCGTAGCTGAGGCGAGTTTTCTGGAGCTGACTGTTTTTGAAAAATCCAAGTTTTACCCTCTAAAACTAGATTTGTGCACTTCTAGACTGGTGCTTCTGGTGTTGGTTTTGGTTTCCTAGTTTTCTCGTTTTCTGGTACTAGACAAAACTAGGGTTTTATTTTCTAGAGAATCCAACCAATGAAAAAGTTCTCTCAAGCTGTCAAAAGATGTGCTAGGGCAGAGCACACTTGCCAAAGTGTTATTTGGTCAAAAATTCCTCTTCAGTAAAAATCCCTAATTTTCTTGTACGACAACAAAAACGTTTAGATACCCAGTGAAATATGCTCTATTCAGTCAAGCTTTGATGCCATGTTAAGTTTTACTATTGTTATTAGGTTATTTCCAAATTTCATGAGCATTCAATGCATTTCCAAAACAACATTATAAAGAGGATCAATGAAAGAAACACGATCACAAGGTACACAACATTTTATCCTGGGAAACCCTCATGGGGGAGAAAACCCAAAAAAAATCCTCAATAATATATTTCTAATACAATGCCAAGACTAAGACCAAAACACCAAAGAAAAACCAAGACCAAGCATGCACCTCTCTTCTCCTTCGTTAGACTTCTTCTTGCAACTGCAACTACCTTCAAGATATGCATACTAGATGAGTGAGTGAGTGTGTTCAAATTAGACACCATCCTCACATATAAATACAAGTTTTGAGGTGGCGCTAGGGTTGTGTCTCTTCACTTGGTCGAGCCAAATTCTCCTAGAAGTGGCTAAAACCACTTTATAATTACTAGGGGATGACTTTACAAATACAACCATAAAAATACATGTTGACCAATCCAAAAAAGGGGATTTTATCTTACACAAGACCCAACTTGATCAATCCGCAAAATGGAATTTGATCTATACAACAATAACTCAAATATAATTAGAATATTCTTTGAAGTTGCAATATTTCAATAATAGCTTCTGGCAAATTCTTGATTTCAAGACTTGTCTTACTTGTGCTACATATTAAGGGTTTATCCTTCTTAACTCTTTGATTTTTTATAATAATATTTTCCAATAGGCTAAAAATATCGTCTATCAAATCTCATAACGATCAAGTTATAAATCCCAATTAAAAATAACTATCCACAACTTGGAATACATCACTTCCTCTGTGATTTTATTTTTTATTTTTTCATTTTCATCATTAATTGGGAAGCCTATTTTCATATTACATTTTTTCCAAAACTTCACATCAACGTTTTATCTCTCCCCGTGACATATTTCAAAAAACTCATTATGAATAAACCTCGCCCTTTGAATGAAATTCATAGACATCATGTACTCATTCTCTTTTTTATGGTCCCATTTCAATAACTTTGCTTCTGAATATGATAAACCAACATAATGTTGGAAGATTGGTTGTTGTCATTGATGTCAACCCTAGTCATGGGTTTTGGACCGCAAGATTGATAAAAATATTTGGACATGAAGGACAATGCACATGCATATACAAAACCAATGAATGTATAGTATACATCATGTTGTTCCAGTGGTATGTGGCACGTCATGTGGATCCTCATGGTTGAGGAGAAATGAATTTTTGAAGATGACAAAGTGGATTGAAGAAGGAAGTACATGTAGGCCCTGAAGATAATTAAAGAAAATAATTACAAAATAAGAAAGTGTCAGGTCGACCCTAATGTTAAAATGAAGTGACATAAATGGTATAAATAAGCATCATTATACATTCATTTTGATAAAAGTCAAATCTTAGAGGTAATAAGAAGAAAAGAAGGCTGGATTTCAAGGGAGGATGAAGTCTTTTGGTGATGTGTTCTAAGGTATGTTATTTTCAGGTCATCTTATCATTTTTTCTATAACTTTTTTCTAGAATGATTCAGATGGTGAAATCACTATGGTATTGAGAAGCAATATCAAGGTACCTCTGGTAAAAATTTCATCTCTTGATTCGCTATAATTATGGAGATACACTCTATGGAAGATAGGGTTTGTGACCAGTCATGAAGCTAGTCAATAAACAGGTGTTCCGGGTAAAACAGTCATAACTTATTCATAGAGAATCCAAATGAAGTGGGAAAAAATTCATTGGAAATAGTACGGACTGTCGTTTCTTGTGTGCGAGTTTTAGAATCGGATGTTAATTATTGAGCGTGGGGCACTCTGTGAAAGTTCACTCTCCTGAATAGACCAGAATTGAATAAATTCTACCATTCTTTCTATAACCTCTTTTTGGGGAGGATTCAAGGAGTGAAAATTGGAGGAGTTTCAGAGAATACATTGAGTAATATTATCTATAGGATCAGAGTACTCCAAGAATTGAAGAATTGTAGAATTTGAAGAAGTCTCAGGAAGCATTATCAGGTTCTATGTGATGATTGGTTGATGGTGATGATTTAATGTAAAGTTTTATTATCTCTCATATATTCTTGGGTGGAAGGAAGAGGAAAGGATGGAGAGTTCAACTCTCTCTTGATATTGGAGGATTGTATCTTCCTCTTGGAGGTTTATCCCTCCCTTTACATTTGGAAGTTGTAGCTACCTTTGGAATTCATTACTTCCATTGAACAATAACTATTGATTATTTATCATATATTGTGCATGGTGTATTGTGGTGTATTGGTGTAACTCTTATACTATTGTTCATTGCTCATTGGATATAGTTGAATGGTTTAAGTATAAATTGAAAAATGTTTCAAATTGTACTTGATACTGATTCACCCCCCTCTCAATATCAACAATTGGTATCAGAGCAGGTTGCCTTTAGAACAATTTAACCACTGGAAGGAAAATACTGAGCAGAGATGGATGACCATGAGCACATTTCATATGGGATTCAAAAATTTGATGGAAGAAATTATGCATATTGGAGTGATAGAGTGAAAACTTACCTCACAACTTTGGGAGTAGACATTTGGTACTCAGTTGTAAATGGCTATGTAATCCTAAATAATGCTCCAATCGATCCAAATGAGAAGAAGCTTATGAGTTGTAATTCAAAAGCCAGATATGTTATTCTAGAAGCATTGGCACTAACCATTTCTAGAAAAGTGATGGGATGCAGCACTGCTAAAGAGGTATGGGACAAACTCAAGAATATCTATGAAGGTGATCCAAAAGTTAAGCAGGTCAAGCTTCAATGACATAGAGCAAAATTTGAAAATTTGAAGATGAATGAAAAGGAAGATATTGCAACCTATCTTCTTAGAGTTGATGAAGTTGTTAATTCTATCAGAGGATTAGGTGAAGAGCTCGATGAATCATTGGTTGTACAAAAAGGGTTGAGATCACTTCTCTTGAAGTATGATGCTAAGGTCTCCACCATTGAAGAAACTAGGGACTTGCCCAAAATGACAATGGATGAATTACATGGGACTCTTATGACATATGAAATGAGAACAGGTACAGAAAGTGACCAGACAAACAATGAAGCAACCTTTAAAGCCATAAAGAAGAAAAAATACAAGGATAATGACCTTGATGAAGAAATAACAAATTTCGTAAGAAGGTTCCATAAAGGATGTGGAAGATACAAAGGTAAGTATCCTCTCAAATGCTTTAATTGTGGTAGAATAAGACATATTGTTGAAAACTGTTACTATAAAAAGAGAAGTCTCAACAATAAAAAGAGATTCTACTCCAAGGATGATGCCATCTCCTTAGATGAGAGTGATGAAGAAGATAATGATGGAGGAGAAGTCCTCTTCATAACCCAAGAAACCCAGGATGATGTTCATAAGAATTCTAAAGAAGAAGAAATCATTTGTGAAGAAGATTCAGATGAAGAAACCAACCTTGATTCCTTTTGGGGATACAAAGACAATGCAGAGAGTGAACAAGAAGATGAGAATCTTGAAAAGTTGAAGCATGTTGAAAATAAAAATAGAAATCTTAGAAACACAAACATAATACTAAAAGGTGAATTGAGTAGTTGTGAAGAAGAGAATTACAAGCTTGAAAAGACCATTAATAGCTTGAAGGAACAATTAGAAGATTATGAGAAATTGAAAGAAAAATTAGATCACACAAAAGGGGAGCTACTATTGACAACAAAAAAGTTGAAGAAGTTTGAAAAAAGCACTGAAAAATTAGATGAGATCCTTAGCAGTCAAAGATCTCCAAATGACAAGACAGGACTAGGATACAATGACAACTTGAAGACAACAAAACAAGAGAAGGAAGTTGAAAATGATGAAACCAACACTCTAGAACAAGTTGAACAACAAGATAGAAAACTAGAATTCAGAAGGAATGAGACATCA